>LPNX010197428.1:1046955-1098516 GCA_001517045.1 Pseudotsuga menziesii | reverse complement strand
ATAGGTATATCTTATATAGTATACGAGAGAGCAGCATCTAAGACAGAGACAGTAGAGGCATCAACAGTGGTAGAGCTCCTAGTTTACTTTGATCCATCCTTGAAATCCAGGCTTTGAACATCCTGGCCCGAGAATCAAGACACCCACGTTGCCAACTAGGCGCCCTTAGAAGTCTTCATGGGCCGTGAGAAGTCCTCATGGGCAGAATAATGTTAAATCCTCTCATGGCCAAATTAGGGACGGACTAGAGGGACCAAATTGATACTCATAACCCTGAATCCATAGATTGATTTAGCAGAAGCCCCATTGGGAAATGGGTAGTTGTACATAGATCTATATTTGAAAAATCCTTCATGTTTTGCTTCGCCTCCCTATGAAACTTCATAGGTTTTCATCTATATTTTAATTTTTATAATGTATAAGTAAATAATATGTGTGTATATTTAATTATATTAAATCACATAACATATGAACTATATATATTTATTTATATTAAATCTTTTAACATATGAACTATAGTAACATATTTATATTAATTATATGTTATTATTATATTTACATATTTTACCATTATTAAGGTGAAAGAAGTTTATATATCATAAGGGTGTTTATAAAATATTTACCTATTTTATAAATTCAGTTAAGTATTATATTTACATTTATTACAAGTATAGTATGGATGGACTATGAATGTATGGATTTTAACATAATTCCCTAAAATGAAGCATGTTTTGTTGGGAGAAAGAAAATTGGAACAATTTCAATATTATGTTTCCCTTGTGGTTTGAATTTTGTACTTTGGTGGGGTGTTTTAGAATAATCCCACTTGTTATGCATGTTGTAAATGGTAAACATATCCCATATGCTTTAAATGATGATGATGATGAACTATATGACAATGACAGTGATGATGTTTTTAATGAAGACGATGATGGAAATGATGATCATCATCGTCGTCGTCGTCGTCATCTTTGTCATTGTCATCATGATAATCACAATAGTCATCATCATCGGCATAATCATCATCCATGTCATCATCATCACCATTGTCCTTGACATCATCATCATTATTATTGACATTTTCATCAGTTATTCATCATTGCCTTTGGCATAAGAAATAACATCTACCCAAAATATGTGATTAGTGGAAAAGGGTCATGGAGGACACACACGATTTATGCATGACAAATAACAACTTATTTTTTAAGATGATCAACATCATCATTCTGATTGTACTCATCATCATTGTCATTGTCATCATCACCATCATCACCATTCGTTGCATTGCCATCATAATCATCAGCAATGTCATCATTGCCATTATCCTCCTCCTCCTCATCATCATCATAATCGTCATCATCATCATCATTGTCATCGTTCTCCTCATTATCAACAACATTATCATCATCATCATTGTCATCGTTCTCCTCATTATCAACAACATTATCATCATCATCATAACCATCCTCAATATCATAATCATTATCCTCATTTTCATCTTCAACATCTGGGTGTAAAACTGGATGCAAAAGTGGATAAAAACATGGATGCAAAAAATGATGCAAACATGGATGCAACAAAAGTAGGCGCAAAAGTGGGCACATAATGGTGTGCACCAAAAATGGATGCAAAAAATGATGCAATCATGGAAGCAAAACATGATGAAAAAAGTGGTGCAAAAGTGGATACAACCATGGATGTAAAATTGGATGCGAAAGTGGATGCAACAAAAGCAGATGCAAAACTAGATGCAAAAGTAGTCGTAACACCCAATGCAAAACCCGATGCAAAAGTGGATGCAAAAATGGATGCAAAAAGGGATGCAATAACTGATGTAAAATTGGATGCAAAAAAAGATGCAAACGTAGATGCAAAAGTTGAAGCAAAAGTGGGTGTAAAAGTAAGCGCAAAAATGGGTATGAATTGGGATGCGAAAAAAGTGGATGCAAACGTGGATGCAATAGTAGATGAAAAAAAAGACGTAAACATGGATGCAAAATGGGATGCAAAAAGGGATGAAAACATGGGTGCAAAAGTGGACGAAAAAATGGATGCAAAAGTGGATGCAAAAATGGCTGAAACAAAACGAGATGCAAAACTAGACTCAAAACAGGATGTAAACTTTGATGCAAAACTTGGTGCACAAAGGGACGCAAAAAAAGAAGCAGAAGTGGATGCAAAAGTGGATGTAAAAGTGGATGAAAAAAAGGGCGTAAAAGTTAAGGCAAACATGGCGTAAAAGGGGGCGCAACAAGAGTAGATGTACAAACTAGGCGCAAAATTAGGTGCAAAACTAGCCTCAAAACCTGTCGCAAAACCTGATGCAAAACCTGGCGCTTAATTAGGTGCAAAACCCAGTGCAAATTACGCCGCAATTTGCGCCATATTTAGAAAAAGGACGCAAAAAATGCCTAAAATAGCACCAACCCGTGAAATTGCGCCATTTTGTCCAAAAAATGAAGAAAAATACACTGCAAGATAGTCTAGATGCAAAAAAGGATGCAAAAAGAGATGCTAAATGAGGTTTTTGTTGTAGTGAATGTATGTGAAAGACCAGCCAAGTAAATGGGAGGATTATTTGCATCTAGTAGAATTTGCTTATAATAATAATTATCAGACATCAGCCATATTTAGTCCTTTCAAAATTTTGTATGGAAGGAAATGTAATAATCCTATCTCTTGGGGTAATCTGGTGGATAGACTAGTATTAGGTCTTGAACTGTTAAAAGAAATGGAGGAAATTGTAAAACAAGTGCAAGGTAATCTGAAAGTTGGACAGGATCAACAAAAAAGTCAAGCAGACTTAAAAAGAACTCCAAAGGAGTTTCAGGTAGGTGAACATGTGTTCATCAAGGTAAGGCCCAAAAAGAGCTCTCTGAGATTGGGGAGTTGTGCAAAACTTTCACCTCGTTACTGTGTTCCATTTGAAATTATGTCCAGGATTGGACAAGTAGCTTATCAATTAGCATTACCACCAAATTTAAGAGTTCATAATGTTTTTCACATTTCTGTATTAAAGAAATATGTTCATGATGCTACTCATGTTGTTAACTGGAATGATGTACAGGTGGAACCAGAAGGAGACTTTCTGGTGGAACCGGACTGTATCCTCGAGTGGAGGGAGATCACACTTCGGAACTGCACCATTGGACAAGTGAAGGTGCAATGGAAGTACCTTAGTCCAGAGGAAGCCACCTGGGAATTGGAAAGTAATACGCAAGATGCATATCCAATTCTGTTCCAGGGGAATTCTGAGGATGAAGAATAAGTAACATTGAGGACGATGTTATGTTCTAAGGGGGTGTGTATGTCACATGCCCCAATTTTGCAAAAATAATATTATCATATTTGATTTTATTTAAAACATTATGTTAAATTTTATGCTAAGTTGTAATTGATGACTCAGTAGAGTCAAGGATATTGAATGTAATTCTGAATATTTTAATTATAAATAAATAAAAGTGGAGACAACAGCTTAGGAGAGCTGTTAAAAGAGTGTTTATTGGTCAAGTTGGTGGAGGAGACTGGGTGGACATCAAATAGACAAGTGGCAGCATCCTCAAACCTCTTCCAACTATTGCAGGTGGCAACCTCCCTACATTTGGGGTCATGATCCCCCAAGAAAGTGGGATCAGAGCAGGTGGCTCAATTAATGACAACTGACCCAAAAGACCTAGGCAATATTTATAAAAACGTCCATTGAAGAGAGCTGAGGCTGCTCATTCCAGGGAAGTGATCATTCAGGTGAATGTTGTAACACCCCGGTTTTGACCCCGTTACATTAGATGTATATGACGTATATATTGTAAATGACAATAGTGTGGAGCTAAAGGCCAAGGCCCCACTATTGATCAGTTATGCTATGTTTTGGGATTTAAATTGTCACCGATTGTATATCGGGGCATGCGGCATATATTATGTTGGCCATCATGTAAATATGCATCTGTAATTAATTAAGTGAACCCGACCAGCTACGATTGCGGCAACTAAATTGAATGGGGCATGATTTTCACAAGGATAAGGGTGTGGGGAAATTGTCAAAACTTGGGCCATTAAGGGAAATACCCATGTGTCTTCTCCCCTTGTGTTATCCAACCACCTTCATTGAATAATGGCTGCTGGTGGTTGAGGCAGTTAATGGTTTTGGGAGTGGGGTGGCAGGACTGTCAGTCCTCACCCACATGCACACTCCATCCATGGTTGAATCTAGAATGGAAAAAACACTCACGCAGGCACCCTCCTCTCCACGACTGTGTTGAAGGCTCACGCACTTCCCATTCGCGTCCTTCCTATTGTTGTTCATCCACGGACAAAAACGAAGCTGCTTTTCCTCACGCGGGACCTCCACAGTCTGTTCCTTCCTTACGGTCTGCTCACATCCACGCACAGGTATTATTTTGTTTTGGGGCTCACACAGCAAGCTGGGAATTGTGTGTTTTTCATCCACGGTTTTCCCTGCGAAGGGCCATTCGAGCGGTCAGTCATGTGTATGTTTCTCCTTACCAATTCGTGGCCTGTGCATATGTTGCCTCTGCCCAGCTGTGAAGTTGGTTTTTCTTTCCATTTTGGACTGTGTAAGTTCCTTGATGACTCCACTATTCAGATTGGGTCATTGATTTTCCCACGATGTTGGCTGTGGTTGATGTGGTCGTCCCTACATTTTGGGGGCTGTTCTAAATTCGTTGGAGAGTCATTTTGGCCACGATAGGGCCAATAATGACTCAGGGAATGTTTTCCCTGTCTTAAGTTGTATCAGCTGATTGATTGCCTGAGTGCAATGGTTGGTCTTCGGACTATGTAGGGAGCAGGGATGTTGGCTTAGATTTTCTTGATAAACCTAGTGGCTGGAAACCACACAGACAGAGCTAGAGGGTTGGCCTTCTTCTCCATCACCCCTAAATAGCACTAGAAGGGAATGCAGGGCCTAAGGAACTGTGTAGCAGAGAAGGGACCGATTCCTTGTGTTGGGTGTGTTTGGGTGTCTTAGAGGTCAGGCTAGTTCTGATGTAGGTGTTCTTGGCTCTGTAATGAGCTCACCAGCTTAGCAATTTGCCTTCTCCAGCTCCTCGATGGCCTGATAAACCCAACTGTGTTGGATTGGCTGTGTTTGTATATTCTTGGCTATGTGTAAGCCTGTTGTTCCCTTATCCCTTGGAGAATCATGCCCAGCTCGGGGGTGGCAGCGCTGCCGAGATATTAAGGAGCACGTTGGCCTATGGTTGGGTGGAACGTTGCAGCGACGTAGCTGGTTGCGGAACGAATTCATCATAAGATAAGTAATCTTGTCCATTCTACTTCTGCAATATTAATTTCTGTTAATGAAATTGATGAATATGTTAAATGAATACATGCATGTATGAATGCTGTTGGTTTTCCGCTATGTATGATGATTAAATTGCATCTGTGCATGATAAATAATCATGTGAGCACACTCTAGTTCAATATACAAGTTAAGCATTATGTTCCAGCAATTTTTATGCCTGTACATGTTCATGGGGCTCTTAGCCCAGGTGTTTGAAGCTTGTAGTCGCGTCCTCTTCACCGATTGGAGGCATGGGGACGTGACAAATGTACTTTAGAGGGATTCAATGGCAAGGGAATTTGTGGAAACAGTTTGAGGGGTTAACTGCTAAAGTGATCTAGTGCAGCTTTTTAGCTGAAGGATCTTACTGCTGAGTGCAAAGTGATTACTGATTCATTGTACTAGTTTGTTGTTTGCTTGCTCCACCAGTTCTTAGCCAAGGAGACAAGGAACAGGATCGAGGGTCTTGAGGAGACGTTGTTTGAGCACTCTCCAGGAGTTGGTAGGGAGGAATGGCCTCCTAACGCTGTTGTTGTCAAGCTTAACCAGGTTCTACAGTCTTTTATTTTACTGTGTTAGATGGTTAAATGTGAATCAGACTAATTAATGAATGTTAAAATGTTTAGTTGTGAATTGTTAGAGTTAGTATTCTTTTAGTTTATTGAAAGAATGAATCTGAAATAGATGAAAAATAATCCTAACCTGCATTTTTCCACATCTGGAAGGACCAGACCGTACTCCAGCACAGGTAGTGTATTTAAATAGATGAAGGATATGATAGGAGATTAAACTGAATAGATGTATTATACATTTCATAATATCAGAGTAATTTATTCTTGTTTGAAGGTTATTATTAGAGAATAACAATAACCTGTCTATTTTTACTGTTTAACCAGCTGGCTGATGTAAGTATGCTAGAAAAGAAATAGCCATAACTCATTACAGGTAGCAAGTTTATCATAGTAATAAGTTACTCAAGTAAATAAGATGTTATTTTTATACAATACATTATTTTGTTATTTATACAGGATGGTAAACTGTGTCATGTTACATATATTTTTTCCTTGTATTTTATTTATTAACCTCTTACTTATGCACATGGGGACTTCACTTAGTGAACCTGTCACATAGCACGTGCGATCATGGGATATTAAAGAATACCCTTAATTTCTAGAGATATTAACCCAAACTCTTTTTGTTGAAACCCTGTCCCAATACTTAAAACCTCCTCCCCACCCATTTTTATACCTCAATCCTTATAAACCACCCTACCCACCCCCACCTTAAACCCCTCATCCCCCCAATACCTGCAATATATTGGTTCAATTTTTGATAATTTTAAAACCCACAATATGAACTAACGTGATAGGATATTGGTCAACAAGTGAAGCCCGCGTGCTTATGCAGTAGAAAAATTACAGCTAAACTAATTGTTCTTATTCAGTCAATAAAGGTATAAACTAATAAATATATAGTTTAATTACCAATTATAATAATTTAAGACTAACAGTTACTATTAACTAAGAAAAGTAATATAAAGAATAATCATGGTACTAAGAATAAACTTATTCAAAATATCTAAGTTCTTCTATCATTTCCCTTTTATTATTTCAATAGGAAAAACAACAAGAATACTATAATGACCAACATATACATAATGTATACTTATAAAAAGAACTGTTCCTTTTAACTTTTACAAACAGGGTGTACTTGTAAAATCAAATAACCAGGTTGAAACCCTAATATATGTTACAATTACAAATGACAAAGCATTGAAGTTCTAATCAAAATTATTTGGATTACGTAATTATTAAACAACTAGGTTATTATAAATTATTTACAATCCTTTGAGGACAAACAAAAAGACATTGGTAATTATATTAAACTGGAAATTTCCACAACACATTTGTAATACTAGTTAAAAACCAAATTAAATAAGTAATAGAACTTGTTAAAAATAAATGGAATAATTTATTTTAAAATGAGGGTTTCCACAGGAAAAACCCTAGCTCGTAACTCTAAGCAAAAACAAGTAAGATTTATAATTAAACTATGACTGTGTGTCAGTCTTAAAACATTAATAATAAACTCTTACAGAGTACATTAAACAGTGCATAAAACTTCACTTATAGTCGAGAAGGGTAAAAACCCTGAGTACATAGAGTATAATTTTAGCATTTTGATAAACCGAGACAAGCTCGAAGACAAAACTGTCTTAACAAGAGAACTATTGTTTTAAATTAAAAAGTCATAAAGCTAAACATTAAAAACCCATTTACATTGCTCAGCTTAAGGCCAAGTTTACCCATCGACTAGTGAGGGTTTGAAACTTAGTAAAACAACAATGACCTGTAAAAGAGACAACTTAATTTATGGCGAGCCTAGGAAAGCTTCCCCAACTCAGGGTTACTCCAATTGACCACCCTGATACAAGTAGGGTAAGAACCCAACATATTGACCACAGGGCTTACTCGTATAAAGCCACGGCTTTCGAAGACAGTCGACATACTTTCCTCCACCGTGGATGTACGTAGTCTTGAGCCCCCTGCAAGGAGTTTTCAATACAAGGGTCAGTATATGAGTATCTTAAGATATTGTTTACACTATCGTAATAGAAAACACCTGCTGCAAGATAAAATATCACTAATAAATTTACCTGTGAAATGAAATGTCGAACAGTCTCATGGAAAGACTGTCACCAACAGCTTTGCGTGTTCTTAGCTTTCCAAACTCGACGATGAGGGAAAAGCACTCTCCATCAGCAAGTAAACTTTCAGCTTCACACAAGCAGTAGCAGGCCACAAAGAACTGTCAAGTTAGGATACAAGCCGGCCACAAAATAAGTGCAAGAAAACCAACATACTTTTGCAATGTATAAACCCAACAGTCTATAAAGGCTAAACCTATCACGCAGAAGTGAGCCACGAGGACGACGAAAGGAAGTTTGAGCAGACAGCAAGCCAAGGGAAACGATAAACTCAACAAAACTTGCAGAGTGAAAACTCACAGTTACCAATAATGGCAATAAAACTGAACACCAGAGGCAAAAACAACACTAACCCAAGACTCGGGACAACTGGAACAGAGGAGAGCTTACGACCGCCGTGAAAACCATGCAGAGAAGCCTCATGGGCCAGCGTCAACTGCGGAGGAGAAATGAAAAGGTTTAGGGTTACAATGATTTTTATGTCTCCAACACTTGGCTAGGAGAAGACCACGTGGTCACAATAATTTAAACCATGCAGTGGGTCGTTTCAATAGTTACCTGCATTACAATGATAACCAATTATTTAAACCAGCATAGATCCAAATCCTAGTCTCTATCAAGCGCCAAGAGGGATCAAATCTTTGGAGGTGCAGACCTCTTCTTAAGTATTGCACTCAACTATCAGCTTTAATGTGATTCAAACCAAAAGGCACATCTTTTTATTTAAGGTTCACAAATGATATTTTTATTATTATTATTTAATACTATTTATGGCTGGATATAATATTTTTTATTATTTTTTATTTTGTTAGGAAAGAACATTAGAACATCTCCCCCATACATAGTTTTAAAACAATGTGCAAGGTCCTCCTAAAATCATGGGTTGTTTAGGAGGCCTTGCACATGGTATTAAAACCATTTGCAACTACCTCCTAAACCATGTACAACCATGTACAATAAAACCGTGGTTTTTTTAGGAGGCCTTGCACATGGTTTTAAAACCATGTACACTACCAACATTTTTTTTGCCGATAATTCAATTTTTTATTTTTTATTATTTTTTATTATTTTGTTAAGAAGAAACATTACAACATCTCCCCTATATTGTGTTTCTTTTTTCACAGACATTTTTTCTAGCCGATAATTAAAGTTTTTATTTATTTTTTACTATTTTGTTAGGTAGGAACATTACAACATCTCTCCCATATTAGGTTGTTTTTGTGGCCGACATTTATTTTGGAAGATAACTAAAAGTTTTGTTTTTTATAGCCGGCATCTATGTAACGTTATGTAACGTTACGTAACGTTACATAACGTTACAAGATCTCCCCCATACTGGGTTGTAGAGTGCCTCTCGGTGCAACAATGAACACAGTGCATAAACTATATTATAAACCTAGTTAGTGCATTGTAATTCGAATACACCGCTTATTATATGGTATGCTAGTTCAGTATTAAAATAACAACATTAAATTTTACCTTGACCTAGCAAAAGGTGTCACCATTAAACTTTGGTTATTCCTGAAATAAATGATGCATAGAAACTTATATCATCATTAACCATATGTCCATTATATCGTAACATCGATAATACAATATGGATATTGGTAAACCTTGTTCTTTAAGGTTGACCTTGATATGTGTAGAAATCATGTGTTATATGGGAGAGCCCAAGTCAAAAGGTTTATAACCACCGAACAACTATACTTTTATATATGTAGAAACATTATAGTCTATGCATAGTTAATCTCTTTTAAAACGACAATTCATGTTGTAACATTTATAAAATTGCACAACATAGTATTAAGTAGAATCATGAACTCTATTTTAAACTTGTTTATGACCCTGAACTAAGTATAGACTTGTATTTCTAATAAACAAAATAGTTTATGCATGTTTATAAGTCTTATAGAAACTAATAAATCAATTGGTAGCAAATTATGAAGTTGGCTAAGTGTAATATAAGAACACTTTTATGAATTCTTTTACATAGTTCAGATCGACGAGACTTTAATATAATGTGGTCGTTTCTCAACTTGGCATTTGCTAATAATTCACCATGTCTATTGAATAGTTAAATGGTTTTAGGATTATACAAAATAACTGGTGCTTAGCATAGGATAGAAAGTCGACCTTTTTTTAAAGCATCAACATCAGAAAACTGTTTGTAGACAATAACTTAATAGAAGAGAAGTATTATAGAAAAATAAGAAATTGAATTGGAATGATCCTAATTGAGTCTAAAATCATTAGAACCACATGGTTCGACATAAAGTTAAGAAGTATAGGAAACAATGTTTTCATGTGAGAAGACACTATTGTTTTACACAAATCAAACTTATAATGTCAAGCAGTTTACAGGCTGTACGTTTCCTTGCAGAAGATAAATGTCGAACAGTTGGTTACACAAATAAGATAATAAGATAATGTATAAATACTGATAGAACAATCAATATAACATTTCAAGTTATGCACACTAAAGTAGAAGTTACTTTACAACTAAGATTACAAGTTTAGAGCCACAATACATATCTTACTGACGCTACATACGATAAAGAAAGAAACTCAATCATCTGAACTTTGTTTACAAGAAAAACTGAAGAAAGCAAACTGTTTTACCTCATGGAAGTTGTTTGGAATTTAGCAGCTTATTAACTGAGCTTTATAATTGCAAATAAAACACTTATGGATACTTTATGAAATTTAAAATGTTACTCGTTCGATCATACCTGTAAACCTGTAAGAACCAGTAATCTTTCTGCATTAGCATAAATGCTAAGTAAGCCCTGGATTCAAAAGTTAGATTCCACCTACTTGACATAAAGAAACTCATCAGTAAACGGAAATAAAACAATACGCAAGTAAACCTTATTCAGGTTACAAAAAGGGAACTGCTGAGTTAACATAATCGAGATTATGTAATACTAATCATTTGACTGTTTCTTTTATTGCTAACCTTTAGCTATTAGTAAACCGCGAGTTTCAGCATTTTATGTTATCTCAAAATTTTAAATTTTTTTGAAAAATTGGGGTTTTGACAACAAAAGTGAAGACAATCAATTTTTTAGGGTTTTGGTCAGTTTTATAGTGAGGGTTTTCACCTTAAAACCTTTCCTCGTGAGATCTTAACATGTGGAATCCACTTATTTAGAATTTGGTTGGGTTTCAGCGTAGTTCCGAATGGTAGGGTTAAGCCCTGCATTTTTTTTAACACTTTGGTTAATACTTTTCATAGTTAAAAACCTCGTTATTTCAAAAATTAGCCTTATAGTTTATTTTCTATGTATGATTTTAGTATATCGATAGAGTTATGAATTTAATGCCTGCATCGATAATTTTAATGTAAATGCTTGGATTTTATATTAATAGTCTAGGGTTAAGCCTATTTTTTTGAAAATATTTATGTTTTACTTTGTATTTTCAAGTATGCATGTCATTACACAAAACTATTCAAAAATTATATCTTTAAGCCTAGATTAAGTTGGTTTTAGATGTAGTTTTTAATTGACTGTTAAAACATAATAAGTTTAAATTTTAGAGAGTTCAAAACCATAGCAAGCATACTATTTATAGTAATTAAGTTATGGAAAGGAACAGGTTTTTCAATACCTTCAATAATCAAAATATTTAAATCGAATAAGCACTCTAGCATTTACTTTTGTTGTCAAGATATTTAATTTCAATCTTGACACTGGAAATAAAAAAATTTACCTGTAACAAGAATCATCATTTCACTGCATTAGCTTCAATAAGCTAAGTAAGCCTCAGACATAACCATAAGTCCCTTCAATAAACAAGAAACAAACTTTAGCACCTTGCACTCACTAGTAAGTAAATAGTTGCTCTCAATACTTCACTTCTCTATCTCCTTAACTTTATAAATCGATCTTTCATGACATTTCTTTAGGATATTGTTAGGAATGAATGTATCCATGTATTAGTAAATGATTTTGATTGTAGTATCTAGATTTATATATTTTAGAATGTTAACTATTAGGGGTTAAGTTACCCTCTTAGGCGATGATTTAAACATTAATTGTCGCAAAGAAAAATTTTAAATTTTTACGAAATTTTTGAGTGTTACAAATGATATCTAGCTAACCATATAGAATATTAACATAATATCGGAGCTAGATTGAATATAACAACTTTCACAAGTTGAAACTCTCTCTCCTCTCCCTGCGAAAAGAAATTATGGTTTTTGTCAAAGTTGGAATTTTATAGATCTAATTGCATATAAATTTTTGCCTACCTATAGTGCATCTATTGAGCCGTGGATTGAAGTATTTTAGTGGGTATATCTCCAGGAAATCCAAACCCTAGTTTGGATTTGGACCAAAAAACTGCAAAAACCACATACTAGAATTTCACAAGTCAATTTTGAGAGGTGAAGATTTGGAATCTTCAGAAATCAAGGGTATCGGTCAACTTTCCTTAGTCAAACACATCTCCTGGTAAGGTTAGTTCTCCATTCTAAGAAATTTCATTTTTTAGTGACCTCCTCGATAAGATGGCCCCAAAGCACTAAGCTTGAGGACAAGCTAGAAGGAATAGATAATTTCTAAGCATGGAAATATAGGATTGATCTCTTTCTTAGAGAGAATGGTCTTGAAAAATATATCAAAGGAGAAGTTGCAGAACCTGAAGAAGATGAAGCTAAGGAAAAACACAAGAAGGACATGATTAGGGAAATGAGGATCATTGATGATTCTATGAAAGATCACTTTATTCCTAAAGTGTCATCCAAAGAGACCCCAAAGGAGATGTATGATGGCTCATCCAAAATGTATATCAATAGAAAGATGAATTTGAGAGCTCAATTGAAGAGTACCAAGATGAGCCAAGGAGAATCCATTTCCGAAGAGTGAAACAAAGACTAAAGGTGCATTGGAACTCATTCATTCAGATGTATGTGGTCCAATGCCCTCCACATATTTGATTGGTTATGAATATTATGTTACATTTATTGATGACCATTCAAGAAATACATGGATATATTTCTTGAAAGGAAAAGGATGAAGTATTCAAAAAATTCAAGGAATTCAAATCCTTGATAGAGAATCATTCAAAAAGAAGAATCAAGACAGTCAGAACAGACAATGGTGGAGAATATACTTCAAAAGAGTTTGAAGCCTTTTGTAAAGAAGATGGAATCAAGAGGGAACTAACCACTCCCTATAATCCTCAACAGAATGGTGTTGCAGAAAGAAAGAATAAGACCATTATGGAAGCAATGAAGACAAGGATACATGATCAAGATATTCCTATCAATCTATGGGATAAAGCTACAAGAACATCAATTTATGTACATAATAGATTATCCCATAGTGCCCTTGGATTCAAGACTCAAAAATAAATGTTCGCAGGAAAGAAGCCTGAAGTAAGACACCTTAAGATATTTGGTTTCCCAGTATATGTTCACATACCAAAAGAAAAGAGGACTAAGTTGGACCCTCTCGGAAAGAAGGTAATATTTGTTATATACTGTGAAGTCTCCAAAGCCTTCAGAATATACATTGTGGGATTCCATCGCGTGGAAATTAGTAGGGATGTCACATTTGACGAAGAAGTAGCTCTCAAGATATCCATAAAGTTTCAGCATGAAGAAGTATATGAAGAAGATGCACCTCCCAGAAATATAGAAATTACACCCTCCCTTGAAGAAGAAACATCAAAGGACCATGATATGCTAGAACCTAAAGAACCTCCTACTATGAATATATCATAGAAGAGAAATCCTGATTGGGTAAGAGAAATTATACAAGAAGCATAGAAGTATGGAGCTCCATAAGGCTCCACAAGAATAAGCAAGAGATCAAATCCATTTTCCAGTTATGTAGCTTTGATGTGTGATATTGTAGATCAAGAACCTACTAGTTATGAAGAAATTTCTAGAATAAGCACAGAAGAAAGAATGGGTAGAAGCAATGACGGAAGAATACCAATCAATAATGAAGAATGATGTTTGGGATATATTTCCCAAACCAAAAGGAAAGAGTGTGGTATCTTCCAAGTGGATCTACAAGATAAAGCATGCAGCTGATGTAAGTATTGAGAAATACCAGGAAGGGTTTGTGGCTAGAATATTCTCTTAGAAAGAGGGAATTGATTATGAAGAGACACTTGCATCAATATCAAGGTACATTTTTATTAGAACCATCATGGAACTTGCATCCATGATGAAATGGAGTTTACACCAGATGGATGTGAAGATAGCCTTCCTAAATGGTGTTATTGAGGAAGAAGTGTACATAGAAAAACCACAAGGATTTGAAGTTGAAGACATATGGATTCGCATATGTAAGCTGAAGAAGGATCTGTAAGGACTGAAGCAAGCTCCTAGAGCTTGGTATGGAAGGATAGATAGATTTTTTACGAGCTTGGGCTTTACCAAAAGTAAAGCTGACCCTAACCTTTACTTTAAGGTTATGGATGAAGAACCTGTCATATTATTGTTGTATGTGGATCACTTATTTCTGATAGGAAATGAGAAAAATATTATAGAGTGCAAGAAGAAGCTCGTCGAATAATTTGAGATGAAAGACATTAGATTGATGCACTATTTTCCAGGCCTGGAAGTATTGAATATCCCATAAGGCATATTTCTCAACCAAGGAAAGTATGTTGTGGAAATATTAAAAATATTTGATATGTTGGATTGTAAATCCATGACCACACCCATGGATACCAACCTAAAATTGTTATCTAATGAATCATCAGAGTTAGTGGATGTGACTCAGTATAGACATATTATTGGGTCATTAATGTATTTGATGAATACCATGCCAAATATATGCTTTGATATGAACACCCTGAGTCAATATATAGTTAAACCTAGACGTGTTCACCTAATAGTTGCAAAGCATGTGATGAGATACCTGAAAGGTACAATAGACCTTGGTCTATACTATGTTGGAAATCATGACTAGAGATTGTAAGGTTATACATATGCATATTGGGATGGAGGTTCCTCAAACAAGAAGAGAACCTCATGTGGATATTATTAGCTAGGATCTGCCATGATCTCATGGTTTAGCAAAAAGCAGTCCATTGTTTCTATCAGCACAGCTGAAGCAGAGTATACAGCAACTTGTTTTGCTAGTTGTGAAGCCATATGGCTTCAGAAGTTGATTCCAAGTCTATTTGACCTGGAGTTGGATACCACAATGATTATATGTGACAACCAGAGCTGTATAAATATGACGGAGAACCTAGTGTTCCATGACAAATCAAAGCATATAGAAATATGGTATTTTTACATACGAGATATGGTATAGAAGGGAGCTATAAAGCTCCAATATGTGAGTACCCATGAGAAATTTGTTGATGTGTTGACCAAGCATTTGTCTCGAGTAAAGTTTGAATACTTATGTAACAAGCTTGGTGTGGTTCAAAAATACCTTCCTTGTAGGGAGGAATAGTGATGATGATGTTGTAGACCTTCCTCATAAGGAGGAAAAGTGATGATGATGTTGTAGACCCTCCTCGAAAGGGGTAGCAGGTCGATGATGTTGCAGACCCTATTCGAAATGGGGAGTAGGTTGATGATGTTGTAGACCCTCCTCGAAAGGGAGAGTAGGTTGATGATGTTGCAGACCCTCGTCGAAAGGGGGAGGAGGTTGATGATGTTGTGGACCCTCCTCGAAATGGGGAGAAGGTTGATGATGTTACAGACCCTCCTCAAAAGGGGGAGCATGTTGATGATGTTTTGGACCCTCCTTGAAAGGGGGAGAAGTTTGATGATGTTGGAGTTGGTTTGTATCATCCCTGGACATTAGTCCTAAAGTGATCTGCGGACCTTTTTCTCTGTGAGGTAGTAGGATTTCATCATCCTTGGACTTATGTCCTAAAGTGATATGGATTTATCATCCCATAATTGGATTTGTAGACTTTTGTCTCCGTGAGGTAGTAGGATTACATAATCCTTAAACTTATTTCGTAAAGTGATAGGGTTTGATCATCCCGTAATTGGATCCACATACTTTTGTCTCCATGAGGTAGTAGGATTACATCATCCTTGGACTTATGTCCTAAAGTGATAGGGATTGATCATCCTGTAATTAGATCTGCATACTTTTGTCTCCGTGAAGTGGTAGGATTTCATCATCCTTGGAATTATGTCCTAAAGTGATCAGGATTAATCATCTCGTAATTGGATCCAGAGACTTTTGTCTATGTGAGGTGGTAGGATTGCATCATCTTGGACTTATGTTGTAGAGTGATAGGGATTGATCATCCCGTAGTTGGATCCACGGAATTTTTTCTGTGTGAGATGGTAGGATTGCATCATCCTTGGACTTATGTCCTAAAGTGATAGGTATTGAATATCCCATAATTGGATCTGTGGACTTTTGTCTCCGTGAGGTGGTAGGATTGCATCATCCTTGGACTTATGTCCTAAAGTGAAATGGATTGATCATCTTGTAATTGGATCATGTGTGTTGTAGGTTATTTTGTTGTTGATGATGATGTTGCTTATCGAAATATCAAGTGTTGTTGCATATGATAGAGTGATCAAGTGTTGCAGAAGACGAAGATCAAAGATAAAGAATCAGTGTTATAGAAGATGATGATCCAGTACTGAAGATGTTGAATATTTTCAAGTAAATGTTCAAGTTGTTGATGATTGTTGAAAACTTCCAAAGACATATATATGTATCACCTTGATTGTGTTGTAGATGAACTCTCTCCTTTATCCTAAATTTGATGGTGTTTTTGTCAATAGAATACCCCTCTTATTAAGGGGGAGTGTTGAAATATTGTAACTTCGAAGGATATTCTAAATATATTTTACTGTTGTAATTTAATGGAGATGTTTTATTCCTTCGTCGAGATTTTACTATTGTATTTGGTCATCATAGAGTCATGAGGTAAAACATCTTATCTATGCATCCATCCACCCATTCCATAGATAAATAAACACTTTGGTTTGTTGGTCTATCTGAGATTTAATCAACCACCTTATTCAAAAATAAGTCTTTATTCCATATAGGCAGCACATGAGATATTTATTTCAAGGAATGCATGTCAAACATTTCTCTACCGATGCTAGTAGGTTTGGTGCATCCTTGATCCTTTATTTGAGTGATATATTTATCTACTAATTCCTTGAATAAATAATTAACCTTTATTTTTATTCAAGTGGCATGTTCTCATCTATATCTCCCATAGCTAAGGACTCTTCAATGTCATTTTGAATCAATACATGTGCGCTTGTCACATCACATGGTATGTTTTTACAATCATCAGCAAAGAAGGTGAGAGCCTCATGCTCCTCATGTGGCACCAAGAGAAAGAATCATTTCACCAAATATTCATTCCCAAATGATGTGGCTGAAATAAAATTGTGGGGTGAAGAACTATGAACCAATCCTCTGCAACTCTCATCCACCAAGAAAGTAGATGCATGTTCTCCTCCACTGGTTGGTTTGACAGTGGTGTTCTTCTCAACCTCCTCCATGAATGTGTGACTCACACCAAAAGGAAACTCAAATGCTTTATCTTCCTCAAACATTTGCAAATCATCATGTTCCTCATGTTCCACCATCACATGAGGTTCCTCCTTTGATCCAAGAATGAAATCATCCATATCGGATGGGCCGACATATGTGTAGGAGAGAATAGGAGATCTTTGCAATTCTTGGTGAAGTTTATTTATCTCCATCTTAGACTCCAAGAGGGCACTTTTAGTTCTTCTCAAATAATATTGGGTGGCCATTAACTCAATAATGAGCTTGCAAATATCCTCATCATCCTTCAAGGATGCTACATGCAACATATGAACAAGCTCATACAAGTGATCTCTATCTGAAAACATGTGTAAAAAATAACCTTGGATTGCAAACATTTCTCTCTAGATCTTCTCCATGGATTCAAGGAAATATGAATCTTCCAATGAAGTATCTCTCCAACATAGATATGATACTAAAGCATTCGTGTCATGGATAATATGAAAGGATTTCTTGATCTTTTTTTCATCTAGCTGCAACAGCCCTACTAGGTGGGAAGGCTCATGAGATTGAACCTCCTTCTCATCACCTGCATAACCAACCTCATGAATCGCAAGAGATGAAATGGAAGTCAATCCTAGGTCTTTCTCTTCATTTTTAAGCTCCCTATGCTCAAACGAATGTGTACTTGCAACCATATTCTCAATAGGAATATCTATCTCACTAACATAGAAATGTGGATATCCATTGTTATATGTCTCCATCTCTACAACAAAACTCTGTGATTAGCGTCCCTTTTAGCTTCCTTTTTAGCGTCCACTATCACTTTTAGTGTATTTTTCATCATTTTTTGGACAAAGTGGACGCTTTTCCCACAGGATGGCGCTTTTAATGGTGGTATTTGCGTCCCTTTTTAAATGTTGATGCTATTTTGGATGCTAATTATCATCCAATATAGTGTCCCAATTAGCATCCTTATTAGTGTCCCAATTAGCGTCTCAAGCAACATCCCAATTAACATCCCCATTAGAATCCCAATTAGCATTCCAATTAGCATCCTAATTAGTATCCCAATTAGCGTCCCTTTTTAAAAGTTGGCGTTATTTTGGATGCTAATTAGCATCCCAATTAACATCCCAATTAGCCTCCCAATTAGCATCCCAATTAGAATCCCAATTAGCGTCCCAATTAACATCCCAATTATCATCCCAATTATCATCCCTTTTTAAAAGTTGGCGCTATTTTGGACGATAACTAGCATCCCAAATAACGTCCCCAATAGAATCACAATTATAATCCCAATTAGCATCCTAATTAGCATCTGAATTAACGTCCCAATTAGCGTCCACAAAAGCATCCCATATAACGCCAAGAATAGCCTCCAAAAAAATGTCTTGAATAGCATAGGACCATATATTAATCTAGGGTTAGCAACATGAATTACACCATGAATTTTGACAAGAAAAACATTCAACATAGAGCCAAGTATAGAGCCAGGAATTGCACCTAGAAAACATCCAACATAGTGCCAGGTATAAATCCAGGTGTAGCTCCTGGAATAATGCAAGAAATTTCGAAAGGAAACGCGCTAGGAATGGCACTAGGTTCAGAGCTAGGAATTGTGTTTGGAAAACGTCTGACATAATGTTAGAAATATCAATGTCAATGTCAATGATCATGATTCATGTGATATTACTTTTGGATCTTGATTTATCATAGTGGCACCTAAATGATCGTAATCATGGCACTTTTGGATCTTGATTAATCTTAATGAGGCGTAGATTACTTTAATGTCACCTAAATTTCTCTAATGGAATTTGAGTGTCCCCAACAATGTTTATAGACCCTAATGGCATAGGATTGGCCCTAACAACATGACGATGATGCATTACAATAATTATGATGGAGTGTACGGATATGATTTGATAAGTATAATACTATATCATCCATTCTTGTAAGGCAGTAATGCTCCTTGCTCATTATTATCATCATTATATTGATGATGACTACAACGATGATAATGATGTTGATTTAATGTATGATGATGTTGATGATAATGTGGATGTGGATGTCAACGATGATTTTGCATGTGGTATCACTTTTGGATCCTAATTGATTATAATGGCACCTAAATGTCTGTAATGACATCTAAACAACCCTATTATCATCGAAATGACTATAACGACATCTAAACAACCCTATTATCATCGAAATGACTGTAACGACATATAAATGACCTTAACAATTACATGACATCAATCATAATGTCAATGAGTGATTAAGAACACTAATGGCATATGTGTGACCATAATTGTTATAGCTCAAAATGACACATCTCTGCCTGTGACCACTTTCCCATGATTTCGTCGCATGTCGGCACTTCATGAAAGTCACTGAAAGTCACTGAAAAAGAACCTATATTGGAGGACCCATATCTTGAGTTTTGTACCTCCATTTGACTTCATTTCTACATCGTTGGAAAGGTATTTCAGTTATCTAAAACTTTCCAGAAGACACCAAAGTCTGAAAATGCCCAGAAACACCCTAAAAATGCGTTTTTTGTCCATTCGTGACTTTCCTTAAGGCAAAGTCGCGAATGATTCACGAGTTGCTCTATTACATACCCGCGAATGCAAAAAGTTGCTCATATTCGCGACTTTATGTACTAGAAACCCGCGGATGATACACGACTGTCCAGTTATGCAACCCACGAATGCCTTTTAAAAATGTTAAAAACTTGTCATTTAAATTTCAGTTAGTTTGGGTATTTATGCAACTGACTCATTCAGTTGTAACCACTTTGTCTTCATCCCTAACTCTTCCTTAGCATATAAATAAAGGTAGGGAGGTCCATGAGAGGGGGCTTGGAATTTCTGCATTGTTATGTTGGAGGAATCGAGACTCTCTTTACCCACACCTTTGCCCTGGTGGTCATCCCCTTGTGTTGCAGAGCTTGGAGGCTGAGTTCTTTGGAGAAGAGAAGCAGCAGAACCAGATCAAGGTTTTGTGAGGTGCCAAACTTGAAGAGAAGGTATACTTGTACTTGTTTTCAAGATTAATAAAGATGTGATGTCCTTCTTCTTCCCAAATCATTGTTCAATGTGTGATTGAATCTCTGTTTATGATCATATGATGATGTTATTCAAATCATTATTTCAGGTTTATTTGATTATCATTGTTTTATATGTGGTCATAATGGTTTGAGGAAGGTATAACTTGCTTTGCAGGTCTCTTGGATTGAGAGGAGCAAGAAGAGGATTGAAGAGAAAGCTTGGACCAGCCTTCAGTTAGTCAGGTGTAGACCTTTCTCATCTCTGATCTTTCTTATATATGCTTGTTGAACATTGTGCATCTCTCTTTCAACCCCAGTATGTTGATGGCCTCTTAAACCCTAGCCATAGGACACTTTCCTTTACAATAGAACTGGTGACTCTGTTGGGGAGAGCCTTGTCTGTTTGGGGTTTTCTCCGTCTTTCTTTCAGTCTTTTGCATTGTTTCAGGTCCTTCTTGCCACTTATTCATCCCTTTTGGTTGTTCTTTATCTATGTGGTAAGCCCCTTTATAGCATTAGGGTTTGCTCTTTGCTCTTTCCCCCACCTCCTTTGCTTGGCATGATTTTTGGATTATGTTTCTGGTCAACCTCTGTTAGTGATCTTTATCTAAGTTCAGAAGCTTGTTGGTGTTGGTTTCCTTCTTTTTTTGTTGGTTAAATTCACCATGCCAAAGTAGTTGACTTGTCTCTTATGCAAGCCTTCCTTCCAAGTAGGGTTTATACTGACTTTAGGGCATTTCTAGAGTTTGTTTGGTGGTTGTATAGCAAAGTCCCTTTTGCTTTGTTCTTTTTATCTGCATAATTTTGTTTGTAGGTGTGTTTCTTTGCATTTATAAAAGAAAATTAAAAATAACCTATACTTGTTTTTGCTACTTTCCCCCCACCTCCTTCTTTGGCTTGACCTTGTTGGACAAGGTACTGAGCAGCCTTTGTTTGTAGGTTTAGATTGATACTTGGGACTTCTTGACCTTTGTTTATGTCAGTCTTATTGCTCAGTCTTTTCATTCCAAAGTTGTTGGCTTGTTTACCTTTGTAAGCCTTCTTTTCAAGAGAGGTTGATATCTAACTTTAGGGAAACCGAGGGTTTGTTTGTGGGGAATAGAGTAGTTGTCTATTTTGTTTGCTTACAGTACTTGCTTGCATTAGTTCATAGGCTGTTTTTCTTTTGCATTTATAAAAGAAAAAGACAAAAACATATGTTTGCTTTATATGCATGTAGATTAGGGTTTTAGTCTAGATTGCATAGCATATCATTGTTTTTGGAAAAATATAAAAAGAATTTGTTCTTTTGTGGCTTTCGAGTTTCTATTTTGAAAAAGAAAAATAAAGAGAATAGTTTTTGCTTTTTGCAGTTCATTTCTCTTTGCTTAGTCATTTTGTTTCAACTTTTGAGTCAAAACACCACATAAGTTTCATGCCATTTACCCTCTGACTAAAAACAGCCCTTAAAATAAACGATATAATTTAAAAATTACTAGTAAGTTTTATTTTATAGGGTCATACACCAACTAGCTTAGGCTAGACTTGTGGGATAGGGAGTTTTAACTCTCCACAAGTATTTAAAATTCAGACATAGTTGGCCAATCACTAGGTAAATCCTTGACTTTATCGACTGTATCTGGGAAGCTCCTCTCAAATGGGAGTTAAGCACAAGGCCGCGTGGAGGCTTGGACAGAGGAGATAACCCTCTGAATCCTTTTCAAAGCGTAACTCAGGACTTTTTCGCATCTGGGGATTCTGTCCTAGATAGAGTTTCAGGCTTAGCTACCCTGCCCATGTGTACGAGTCCGGCTTGCGACTGTCCCCCCAGACTGTCAATATAGTTAAGGTAGCCTTTAGTTTCTTTGACATCTAGGGTTCATACACAGGTACACCGGAAGGTTATTTCTGGTTGACCTTGGACGGACTTGGAAGGTAACCCCGGTAGAAAGTGTGGGAGGGCGGTGGGTGATTCCTCCACTTGTGCCTAAGAACATCTACAGGGATGCCAAGTAACTGTCTATCATCTTTCTTCTGGAAAGTATATCTTATACCTATTTGTCTGTTTGGCTTTAGGAATTTTTTAGTGAGTGCTGTGTGGTTTGTCTGTACTTAGTGTGCCTTTAGGTGTGTGCTTTGTAATTTTGGTTGCCTATCAACATCAGACTTTGTCTCCTGGTTTGAAACTATGGCTAACACCCCTTCAAACACCAACCAAGAGATCCCCATGATGGGAACTCCTTGTACTATTCCTCTCACAGGGAATGTTGGTGTTCCCTTGATGGCCACCATGAATCTACCTGGATTCACACTAGGGATACCGGTGTGGTTGTTTTCCACTCCAACTGCCCTGAATGCTCCTAGTGCTTCTCAAGTAAGCCCCTTATATCAAGAGCATCAAAACACTGCTTCCCCTTCACCTGTAGTTGATTCTCCTCCTCCTTCTACCTCATGCGATGAAAGTACTGATACTAGTAACCGGCAGTCTAAAAGGAGTAAAAGAAGGAGGAATAGGAAGAAGGCACATAAGCAAGGGGGCACCCATTCAACCTCTGCAAAGCATGTTGATCCTAATCATTCAGCCTCTGTTTTTCATGCTGGTGGTGCTCGTCCAACCTCTACAAGTCATGTTGGACTTAGTCTCTCAGCCTCTGCAGGTCATGCTGGGGGCAGTCTCTCAGCCTCTGTAGGTCATGCTGGGGGTAGTCTCTCAGCCTCTGTGGTTCATGCTGAATACAATCTGTCAACCACTCTGAGTCATGTTGACACTATTGAAAAGACTACCCGTTCAAAACACAAGCCCAAGTTTCCTTGTAAGCTTTGTGAGGGATACCACCTTACTTATAAATGCCCTTCTATCACGGAGGTGCGAAGAGTTTGGTTTAATGGTCATCCCATTTTTTAACATTCTGAAGCTTCTCAACAACCGACCTCTCTTAGTCAGGTTGGACCCAGTCACCCAGCCTCTGGTGTTCATGTTGGGGGAAAACTCTCATCCTCTGCAGGTCATGTTGAGAGAAAACAGTCAGCCACTACTAGTCATGTTGACACAGTTGAGAAAACTGGTCGTTCGAAGTGTAAACTTAAGTTCCCTTGTATGCTATGCGAGGGATATCATCTTACTCACCAGTTCCCTACTATCGCAGAGGTGCGAAGAGTGTGGTCCAAGACTCAAGATTTTCCTTCTCTTGAACAACCTATAGTTTCTCAACAACCTACTCAACCTTTGGTTGATCAAGTGGTCGAACCAATCTCAAATTTGGTTGATCCCACTCTTCTTTCAAAGAGTGATCCTGATGTGATTGAACCAATGTCATCTTTGGTCAATCCCACTCTCCCTTCGGAGAGTGACTTTCACGAAGCGGTTGAATCGATTCCATTATCGATCAATCCCACTCTTCCTTTAGAGAGTGAAGTGTCTGGTAGTCACATTTTCTTCACTGCCAGTTCAGAACTTACTGAACAAGGGGGCACTGAACTTGTTTCGGATCAACCCCCACCAAGCTCTCAGATTGCTTCCTTTGATTGGGATAGCCTAGTTGAGCCGCGCCTTCCTTCTAATGAACCTTTCCAGATAAAGGTCAAAGTTGAACCTTATACGATTGCTTGTTGTATTGTTGATGAAGGAGCCTCAGTTAGTATTTTGTCTGCTCGTGCTTGGCGAGGCATGGGATTTCCCAGCCTTGTGTCGACTGCTAGTCAGTTACTGGCGTTTGATAGAAGAACTTGTTTAGCCTTGGGAATTCTTGCTCAAACACCTGTTACTTTGGGTGGGAAGACCGTCTTAGTTGACTTCATGGTGATAGAAGACCCCTTGGACTTCAATATGCTCCTTGGACGGGATTATGTCTATGCCATGCAAGATGTGGTGTCAACATTCTTTCGTGTGATGTACTTTAATCACAGTGAAGAAATTATCACTATCGATCAGTTGGATTTTCTTGATCCGTCTCCTGATCCAACTAGAGACCAGGTATTTCCTTTATTGATTCCCAGTGTTTCTGTAGACACTACCCCGCCACAGGTGAACTATGTGGCCTCTTAAACCCTAGCCATAGGACACTTTCCTTTACAACAATAATGAAAATGATGACAATGATTTTGTTGATGATGTACTTAATGCCGATGATGATGATGATAATGAGGATGATGATCAAGATGATGTTGATGTACCATATGGCATTGATGATGATGATGATGATGACAACGTCGATGTCCACAATGACGATACATGTCATAATACTTCTAGATACTCCAAAAGTTGAGATATTGGAGTTAATAACAAGTAATAGAGGTTGTGAGGTGTTGACCATAAAAATATTGTTAGCCATTGAGTTTTACATTGAATGATATGGCCATTGGGTTTATTTCTCTAAAGAAACCACACCAATTGATTCATTAAATATTCAACAAAATAAAAGTGTTGCTTCTTGAAGGGGAAATATAGAATGAGTTGAGGTTGGGGTGAACCATGGAAACCATGACTAATAATAAAGGAGATGCAATAAAAAAAATTAGTGGGGACAAATGTGGCACTAAAAAAAAGCATAGAATTAACAAGATAAGTCCTAAGAAAGAACCCTTAACACCATAACGTGCAAAAAATAAAGATATATCGATGAAGCTCTTCTTCAAATGTCTATATGATATCCATATGACATTGGCTATTTGGTATCTTTAAAACACTATCCAAATCATCATAGTTAAGTGTTTCCACATCAGCCATATAATCAAGGTTAACTTGTCAACACCATCACAAGATGACCAAGAGTCAGTGATATGGTTCCTTCCAACAATTAGTTTTCTATAAGATCTAAAGCCTCAGTTAAACTGCCTATTTTTGAAGGATTTGTTGAGATATAAAAACCTCCAAGGAATGGTTCTAGTGACATTATTGCAGTTTCAGATCACGCTTTCCTAGGTTCATCATCTCTCCTATTTCAAAAGGAAGGACACAACTGAGATCGTTGCCTAAAAGAAGAAAATTAGGAAAGTTCTTCAATATGTCCATGGGAAGAAGGTATACTCACACATGTCCCATGTAAGGAGGTACATTTCCAAAAATTTTGTTGTTAGAAATCTCAAGGCAATATGATGTAGAGAGCTTATAAATATTTCTTGTTTTAAAGCTTGTGAAGAGGTTGTTATGCAACACATTGTAGTGAGATGCGGCCATGTATAAGGCTAGTGATCGAAGATGACAAGATGGGTCAACAACATACTGTTGCATAGGATATAAGGAATCCATTTTCTCAATCTATTGAATATTATTCAAGATACTCCAGGATGCTAAGGGTTTCAAATCTAGAAGGAATGAATGTGAGAAACTTGGAAGCTGGGCACAACTCTTAATCCACGAATGAAAGCACAAT
Source organism: Pseudotsuga menziesii (assembly GCA_001517045.1). Lineage (NCBI taxonomy): Eukaryota > Viridiplantae > Streptophyta > Pinopsida > Pinales > Pinaceae > Pseudotsuga > Pseudotsuga menziesii. The sequence goes on along the minus strand of LPNX010197428.1, from coordinate 1,072,655 downwards.
AGAGTACAATTTGTAATGGAAAAAACTCTATATAATACAACATTAAAATGCTTTGTTTAAGCTAATTACAACTCCATTCTGTAATCAATGGGAACCCTTTGTATTGTCATTGTGTTTCCATTTATTTCTTCCAATCGTAATAGATTATAATTTGTAACGAAGAAACTCCATATCATACTAACAAATTCTTAGTGGTTCATTAGAGCGGCTTGGTTCAAGGATTTCTAGAACAACTTATGTCAAACCCATTAGCAATGTTTCTATTGTGCAATGCGTTCAAATTAAAGGGAGTGCTCCTATGCCTATGAATCAAGATGGTCTTGGACAAGCAAGTTTATCATTTTAAGGAGGGTCAATTCCATTAGTACCATTAAAACCCATGCAAGATAACATAAGATCCAGCTTCTCCACATAACTAGGTGATATTACATGTGGCCCAACATTCACCTCCGAAAGGATTCTAGGTTCAATGGCTTGTTTCCTAGGTTTATCACTTAATGTACTTTAGATGCACATGTTGCGTTTGAGTTGTTTGTGTCAATGTTAGTAGGTTGTTTTTCTCCAACCCACATGTCACGATCTACATTTTCAAAGTACATGATTAACTAGGTAAATGAGTCTATTGAGATGTTTTAATTGTAAATTGAACTCAATAATATACATCACCAATCCCCTCCAAATTTGGATGAATTATGTGCAAGGTTCTTTGGTAAATAATACCTTCCCTAATCACTTTCTTGTACATTTGTTGGACAATAAATAAAGAATCCCTCAATATTATGGTTTTCTTGATCAAAAGGTCATTTAATAAAATTGGTCCAAACATGTATAGTTTTGCATGGTTGTTTGAAGAAATTGCAAGCCCCTAAGGGAATCTAACTATTGTATTTACATCGAGGCTAATGAGATTCCCTCCCACTCTTGCTAACCTTGGGTTACTTCTAAAATAACCATAGAAAAATAATTTGAAGCCATCATGTGAGTCTAGGTGATATTTCATTTCTAATTATGAGAGATCCAATTGCCAAGAATAATTAAGCTTTGGTTTTAAATACAATTGTTACAATTAAAAAATTCCCAAACAAGAAGTCTTAAACCCATAAATGGTTTTGCACTCTCAGGTTTTCAAAAAAAAAAACTATGTTTGTTAAATATAATCAACAACCAAAAACTTTAATTACCTAAATTTTTCTCTCATAAACTCTCATTCCAATTGCAATATACAGAACTAGTGTTAATGCAATTTCCACATCAATATTTAAACAAGGTCTCTCATCCTAAATTATTTTCTCACAATAGATAATGTCATTTAAGGTCATACTCCATTTTATTGAATGTTTCTTGGAGAAAGCAACATATAGAGTGTATTATCCCCTTTAAAATAATCTAATTACACCAAAGGTGTTATTTAAGGGGTTGCTCTTCTCAAGGTTTCATCGTCATTCAGCATTTATTACACTTAAGGTATAATTTAAGGAGCTGCTATTCTCAATGTTTCACCGTCTTAGGAGCCTCCCTGTGTCTCGCTATGAGATTTAAGCGCATACACATGAGGATCGGCACCGTGACCTCTTCCTCCGAGCGCTTGACATTCTCTTTTCTAAACGCATACACGCTATGGTATACATGAGACTGATGTATCCAAATTAATGGTCTCGTCTTTTCGATCCAAGGATGGGATGAGTATCTTCATCGTCCATGATGATTGACGATGCAATTAGGAATTGAGCCACGACCTTTGCTTCGGACACAAATGTTTTTTTTTACAAGCTCTTCCTCTTCCCAGCTCTTGCAAATCTTACGGCATTAACTTTTTTATGCTGCTCCTTTCGCTTAACCGACTTCAATAAAAGAAAACTTATGTCTGCTGCTCCTTTCACTTAACCGACTTCAATAATAAAAAAATGTAGGACTAGAAGCTTCGCTAAAGACAAAGTTCTTGATTTTCTCAAGTTCTTTCACTGCCCAATCTGTGAAAATATTAAGGCCTTGCGGTTTGAAGGGCTTCGCTTTAGACACAATTTCTTTATCTTACCGAGATCATCCACTACCAAGCTTGTGAAAATCTTACGGCCTCGCGACTCTATTATTCGTCTGCTCCTCTTTCACTTAACCTGCTTGAATTACACAACACAGCACGAGGATACACTGCTACCCGAGAGGCCTGTGTTGAAGTCCCGGTAAGGGAAATTAGATAAAGATTTCCTTTTATAAAGAGAACATAAGAATGTTTTCAAAGGAAATTAGTTCTGAAAATGTTTTGAAATGTGTTTTTTAAGAACAAAATTAGTTACATAAATACACAGTTATTTATCGCCTACATTATTAGATAAAGTCTTGAGACCATTGATGAAAGAAACATTCGATAGCTTCCTTTTTTTTTTACCTATTTTGTGTACATTCATACTGTTCCATTACAGGTGCATAGAGTATTAGATATTTGAATCATAAATGTACAGAGAGTGCCTTTATCCTAAATCCTAACTAATCTATATGAAGAGATTCCAAAATATGCTCATATTAAAAGCACCAAAATAATTTACATGTAAATTATTTTTTAAATCAAAATTACTTACCTAAACCCATTTATTCATTGCCTCAATTATTGGATAAAGCGGGGTAAAAATGATAAAAAGAACAAAAGAACATTCAACATCGATTCTAATTTATTTTACTTATTTATAGCGTAGAAGAAGATTTTAAAAGTAGATAACCTTTAATAACTTTGTGGATTTTTTAAGCCTCTAAATTTACTTAGACGTTTTTATATGTAGAATGGTTTAGTGTGGATGATTACGTGCACTTGAGCTAGGTGGATTAATAATTCAAAACTTAGAATCTATTTGAGATTGGAATAATATTTTTTAAGATAAATTTATAATGAGAAAGGATTTGTTATGATTGTAAAAGAGTAAGCTAAATTTTAGATAATTTGCATTTAGTTTTTTGGTCAATTTTTTGGATCAAAATTAAGGGGAAATTGTTGAAAGGATAGTTTTGGGTTGTTGAAATAGCAATAGTTTTTTGTTGTTGAAATTGTATAATCAAAGTGTTACAAGGGTAATTATTGTCTCTAAATCCATTCCAGCAATCGAAATTGCAATTCCAACAACGCAAATTGCAGTTTCAGCTATTTCTCCATCACCATTAGCTCACTACCATTATTAATTAAGTATGATATTTGATAGCTTGATCGTGATATGAAGTAATAGTTGTAAAAACACTAAAACTTCTAACTCTATAATAATTTGGAAAAAATATGTGGGAATAAGTTGATTGTTATCCATCGTTTCTATTGGCATAAAAGAAATAAGTTCAGCTCATTTGAATGAAATTGGTTGTGATTTGTGTAAAGGAAAGATTGTTTTAATCCATTCAAAGATTTTTTTTTTTTAATTTTTATATAGAATGTTTAAATCTAAAAGAGATTTTTTTTTTATTGAACAAGGATTATTATTTGCCTCTTTTACTTAAATTATGTGAATATATTTCATGTCATGGAAATAGTGTCAAGGTGGAAATTGAACTTTAATCCTTTGTTGTTTGAATAAACCATTCTTATATGAATCCAGCCATGATTTTTTTAATGCTTTGTTAAATAATAGGATATTTTTTAAGAAATGACTTAGAAATGGCATTTCTAAAAAAAAGTGGTGTACTTAATTCTATTTGAGTTCAAAAATGGACATAAGAATCACCTTAAAAAAATTGAGTTCTTGTTACTTAACTAAATGTGTGTTTTTGATATTATTTGAAGGAGGAATTGAAACTCTTGTATTGGGGTTGTTTTATTATGAAGGGAGCCAGGATGATCTTGTATAACTTGCAGAATGTAAAAGATAGTTTGATTGGGTTTTTGTGTTATGGATATATAGTTATATGGAGTTAATTTTTTGGACATAAACTTGTTACATGTTTATAAGAGGGAAATAACTCTCCTTCACATTTGGGTGGAGATTAAGCTTAATTTCAAATCTAAAAATGTTTTTTTGTGATAAGTTAAAAAATTGTAATTCAATAAAGAAGATGGAGAAGTTTATTGCTTTTATAAGAAAATGATTTATAAATTTGAAAAGTTCATTGCTTTCATCAGTTTGTTTGATAGGTGTGCATGTGCATTAATCTTAAGAATATTATAAGAAACCAAAGGTAATTAATTTCAATTAAGTTTAATGACTAAAAAACATAAATGATTCTATGGATAAAAATTTTGCTAAAATGTAAGGATCACAATTAACTATTATTATTATTATTATTATTATTATTATTATTATTATTATTATTATTTCTCTCTCTCTTTATATATATAGCCTTGAAAAGAAACTTGCACATTGTTATTTTTTAATTGAAAAACTTTTAAAACTATTTATATAATATATTAGTTTCTCAAACATTACTTGTCAATGATGCAATCAAGTTAGACAAGGGAATTATAGTGTAAAATAGGGACTCCACAAAAAGAAGATGGTTGCCTTAGAAAGTTCAATTTGGTTAGGTTTGATTCCATTTAGATTGCAAATGTTTGAAGTTAAAATGTTGTTTGGTGATAAATTGGGCATCTGTTCCATTTGGCATCTTCACCCACTCTAATGCACAACATGTCTTGAATCATTAATCCTAAGTGAGGGAGCCATTGCACTCACGCATGGCTTCCTCTTCTCACTGCTTCCATATGTGCTCACTTCAAACCTTATAGCCCTTGGTTTGGATTTGTGTAATGTCAGTGGGATTTTTCAAAAAAAAAAAAAAAATTTAATTGAGGTGATGCTTCCCACAATGAAGGATCGCAGGGTGATCCCTTCCATCTTGAAACTAAAGATAGATACTGCATTTGCTTCTCATTTTTGGCCTTTTAAAAATGTTGCACTTGCTCTACTTACCACAGAATTTATATTAATTCAGTAATTTCACATAATGTCGTCCTCCTAAATTTCACAATGACGCTTCAAAGAGGTCATATTAGTGTTTAATATGACAACGGTATTTGTGTACAACTCTTGAAACGTAAAAAAAAACTTATTTTCTTAGTTGGTGAAATCCAATTGTTCAATTTCTCTTTAAATCACATATTTGTTACAAAATAATAGTATAAGATAGATTCTTTCCTTTCAAACAAAATATATATATATATATAGCTTCAAAGTAAACCAAATACATATGCAACTTACTCAAATTCTAAGTTTTTCATTTTATCGGTTATGTTTTAAGTGTTTTTTTCCATTACATATGTTTTCACTCTTTCATGATTAAATAAAAATATTATACAACTTTTTTATTAAAAACAAAAATACATACATATTTACACATGATCATTTGTATTCTATGTCATGAATCAACTTCTAAATCATAATTTTGAAAAATAATTTCGTTATAGAATCAACTTAGTGAATCATAATTTTGAAAAATAATTTAGTTCATTTTAGACATACCGAAAAAATTTCGTTCATTTTAGACATACCGAAAAAAAACATAGGGAAAAGTGGAGATCTGTTCACAGGAGGGGTCGAGGGCATACATATGGCAAAGTGGAGGACATATAAGGAAATTTCATCTCTTTGGATGATTTCATTGCTCAATTTGGTAGTTGAATCTAGCTCCTGATACTTATAAGACTCCGTCCATGTGCATTTTGTAGGAATTTAACTGCTTAAAATTGATATTTAAGGAAGAGAATCTTTGCAAGCCCCTAATCTTGTCTATGCAATCTTGGGCACTCTGCACTCTGTCGATAGCCATATTGCAAGGACCCACCCATGGAATCGCAATAAATTACTAATATCAGGTATGCAAACCCTGGTTATGTTTAAATTATACTTTCCTGGTCGCGGCTATGATTATCTCTAATCATAATATCCTCTTCCTCAATGACGCCATTGCTATTGTTTTGCTAAATTTTCCTGGCTGTATATATTTGTATTATTGTATGCCACAGTAATTCCTCGCCCTGGCTGGCCTTTGACATGCGATAGTTGCAGGTCGGGGTTAAGGGGGGAGAATGAAAATAAAAACATGGGGACAAGTGAACCAAAAGACCAAAAACAACCGAAAGAAATAAAGAGTTCCAAAAGCAGGCACAAAAGTGAAAAGAAGGTGCTTCATTGTCAAGATTAAAAACATGGTATGGTCTCCAAACAATGTAGTTGTTCGCTCTTACGAACGAGTTTCATTTACAGGTGGAAAATATTCAACATGGCACCAAGTATAATCTGTATGAGCCTTTTTGTTGCAGTTGTTGTTCCCTATTGCTTGTTTTTGTATTGTTATTTTTTAGTTGGTTAATCTATTTATTTCCTATTGTGTTCTTTCTAAATGATGAGGTAGCTTCTGTGTTCAAATAGTCTAAATGATGAGGTAGCTTCTATGTTCGAATAGGAAGCCATGATGGGAGGAAGATATAGGGTTTATTTATTAACGATATTTTCGTGATTGCTATAGTTCCTGAGTTCTTTATAGGAGCTAGGTGTAGTTATGAGAGCTAAGTGTAGTTTGGGTGGAAATAGTTATTAGATGGCATGGTTGAACCTGTGTGAAACCTACCTTTAGATCGTGAGTATGAGAAGGTGGGAATACCTTTGAGATGGGTGAATGGGGATGGCATCAACAGAAAAAACCATTACTGGCGGCCCTATATTTGCTATATCTGGTAGTTATTAGGCATTAGCATAAAAAATAGACCAATTTTATAGGGCAGAGGAGATAATCTAGTTATATGAAATAAACCTATCATTGACCTTCGAAAACCAGGGATTTTTATTGGTAAAACCACTTGCGGAGACTGTAACAACTATTGTACCACCAGGACTGAAAAAACAAATTCTCAGTGCACTGTATGAGTATCCCTGCGCAAGTGGGAGGTGTTTGGCGTGTCGAAACCGCCAATAGAAATAAACCAGGATTATTGGTTTATACTTGTGCACCTGTCATTGACCTTCGAAAACCAGGGATTTTTATTGGTAAAACCACTTGCGGAGATTGTAACAACTATTGTACCGCCAGGACTGAAAAAACAAATGCTCAGTGCGCTGTATGAGTATCCCTGCGCGAGTGGGAGGTGGTTGGCGTGTCGAAACCACCAATAAAAATAAGCCAGGATTATTGATTTATAGTTGTGCACCTGTCATTGACCTTTGAAAACCAGGGATTTTTATTGGTAAAACCACTTGCAGAGATTGTAACAACTATTGTACCACCAGGACTGAAAAAACAAATGCTCAGTGCGTTGTATGAGCATGGGGGCTTCACTTGTTGACCAATATCCTATCACGTTAGTTCATATTGTGGGTTTTAAAATTATAAAAAATCAAACCAATATATTGCAGGTATTGGGGGGATGAGGGGTTTAAGGTGGGGGTGGGTAGGGTGGTTTATAAGGATTGAGGTATAAAAAGGGGCAGGGAGGAGGTTTTAAGTATTGGGAGGGGGTTTCAACAAAAAGTGTTTGGGTCAATATCTCTCGAAATTAAGGGTATTCTTTAATATCCCACGATCGCATGTGCTATGTGAGATGTTCACTAAGTAAAGTCCCCGTGTGTATGAGTATCCCTGCGTGAGTGGGATGTGGTTGGCGTGTCGAAACCGTCAATAGAAATAAACCAGGATTATTGGTTTATACTTGTGCACCTATTCTATTGACTAGAACATTGAATATCTTTGCGATTAACCACCAAAAATTTGTTGGTTTCCATCACAGCTTAAAAATTTAATTTTAGATGCTTCCAGGTTTTCTCCCCCATGCGTGAATGACTTGCCTCAGAGGGTCCAGAAATAGCTATCATAAAGTCGTTATTGTATATTTAATAACTCAGATAATTGTCTACAGCTTTCCTATTGACAAGTTGCATTCAAGGTGATAACTAAATAACATTGCACAACATATATTCTTCTCTAATATTACAGCTGATAGTAGATGTGAAGGCTCGTCCTTAAGATCATATCTCCCTTTACGAAGGGTGCATTTATTAAGGGTAGAACTATTTAGTATTTTGATAAGCATTTAGATATTATTTTAGATTTTAAAAGGTGGAGATGGGAGAGGTGACGGTGGTAATGAAATGACCTATGTCTAACTTTGCTTATTATTATTTGAAGATGTGTATGCATAATAATCCTTAGTTATGACTATGAGATGAGGATTTAAAGAGAAGAGGATGTAAAGACCAATAAATTTTATATGTATTTTGGTGGGGCTAAGGACAAATGTTGTGAGAAACCACAAATGTTTGGATAGACGGAGGGAGATTATATCACAATCATGCCACCCATCAAATTGAAGACTATTCTTAAGCCAACAATTGTTTTTTTAATTTTATTAATAACCATTGTTTCTCCATATCGTGTGCCCAATGACACCTCTCTATAGCAATGCATCGATTCAACCCAACGCCTTTCCCTGTGGGTCGTGCTACTACCTGAGTTTTCACCTTGTGGGAAAGTCCCAACCACAATTTGTTACTACCTGAGTTTTCACCTTGTGGGAAAGTCCCAACCATAGAGTTTGAGTTTTCACCTTTTGGATAAGTCAGTCACCTCAGTGACCTTATCCTTCTCTCTACCGTCTAGATGTTTCCTAGCTCGAGGGGGTAATCCTTAGTGGAAAAACCAAGTCCAAATATGATGGTTAAGCTGGCAATAATGGGCTTGGAACACATCATATTTATTACAATGTTCTTTGGGTAATTCAGATTTGTTATAATGGACACAACTTTGGCTGATTTAAGATATCTCAGGGAGTTGACCAGGGACTAAATTGATTCTGGTTGCTGCGATTAATTATCTTAATTAATTGTAGCAATCAAACCAAAAAATACAGTCCTTGAAATACACAAACAATTATGGTTTTCTCTCTTGTAGATGAAGTCTGGAAATAGCTTTAGGTGCTTAAAAATTCCATTTTTCATAGAGAAATTAAATCTTTCCTTTATATAATATGTGAGTGCTCAAAGTATTTACTTTTCAATCTAAAAATCATGAGATAATCACTGTTTATATTTTAGATTGCTAACAGAAATTTAAATGGGTGATTTTTATATATTTTAGGTGGTGGATGAAAGGGGAAACCAGTGCCTTTTAAGTTTGGGCTTAATGGGGTCAGGGATGTAAAGCTTACAGTATTAAGAGAAACACAAGTTAAGACCCTTAAATTGATTTTCTTATTGCGCCAGCTACCTAGTAGTTTTATAAAATTTATTGGATATATTTCCGACTATATACTTTGTACTTGGTTACAATGGACTTTTAGGATTCCACAAGCGGACGCACTGTATGATTCATGTTCACACTTGAAAATCAATAAGCTTATGTCCCTAAATGATCACGGTGCTGGCTGCTTTTGATGATAACCAATTGACAAGACCGACTCAAGACCAACTTTTTAGTTTATTGGGTATCTCTACTCTTTAGTTAGAAAGATTTAGTCACTTGAGAAGAATTGTATCTATGGTTACTTGACCATATCTTTCATCCCGCTTAGCACCTAGTAAAGAACAAAGTACCTTGCATGGGGCTGGGATCCAATAGGTATTCAAAGCTGCATTATAAACTACGGGATACATGAGCCTGTGTGCGACTATGTACATGAATAAAAAACATGTAGAAATAAAGAGGAATGCAATGCTACTTACCAGCTATTTTTCAATATTTATTTTCATTGAAATATTCATCAAACAGGAACCTCAGCGGTTACATGCACAATTAGCTCCCACCATGACATAAGCAAAATTTAGGGGGGAAGAAATCCACAAACCTTATTCACTTGGAGGGTAGCGATTCAGCTCTTCACTTTTTCTTGAGTATGATAGCATTATCCACAAGCATTTAGATGATTACATAGCATCAATATGCATTGAAACAAAGCCACACATATAGGAGCACCAATCTTAATTATCAATCCCAACACTAGAAAATAGAGCAAATAGTTTTCTAAAGTTACCTTCACTTTCAACAACCATCACAAATGGAGGAGCCTTGCTTCAATAGAGTTCTAGGCTCAAAACCTACATGAATAAAATAATAATATTTTGTCCAAAACCCAAATGGACTAGATCAATAGGGCATAAAATAATGAGTGGTTATTCAACAATAGAAATGATCCCCACCACTTGAGGCATGCGTCGTGCTTCTAGGGGGAAGAAATCCACAAACCTTATTTACTTGGAGGGTAGCGATTCAACTCTTCACTTTTTCTTGAGCATGATAGCATTATCAACAAGAATTTAGATGATTGCATAGCGTCAATATACATTGACACAAAGCCAGACATATAGGAGCAACAATCTTAATTATCAATCTCAGTACTAGAAAGCAGAGAAAATGGTTTTCTAAAGTTACCTTCACTTTCAACAACCATCACAAATGGGGGAACCTTGCTTCAATAGAGTTCTAGGCTCAAAACCTACATGAATAAAATAATAATATTTTGTCCAAAACCCAAATGGACTAGATCAATAGTGCATAAAATAATGAGTGGTTGTTCAACAACATAAATGATCCCCACCGAGGCATGTGCCCTGCTTCTATGTGGACAAAAGAGCATGAGAGGTCTAACTACTTTCTCAAATCATTGAATACATGACTCAAAGTGGTCAGTCAAATGTGAAGGACCAAGTTTCCCTTGAATGCTCTTCCAAAATTTGGTTAAACAATACATATTTGGTAACTTCCCCATGGTGCAACCTCCTGGAAATGATGATGAAAACTCCTCTCTTGAGAGTTTGATTTAGAAACTAGTGCCAATTTGTTGACCAAGCATGGCCCTTTTCTTTAGACACGAACGCTCAAGGAAAGTGAAATAAAACATTTTTTAATTGCTTCCAGTGGTAGTGCGCTCCCTCTTGAAGTAGATCCACATGTGTGGTTATAATTAGACTTTGATTCCAACGAACCCTTTATTTTTTCATCTTTAAATGTGTTCAAAAGGGTAAATAAGGCCCCATAACCATAGTGTTCTAGGAAAAGTGTCAAAATGGTCTCTTTGCATGAACATGCCCACCACACGTTAAAAGTTAGGATGTAATGCTGAGCTTCTTTCTGTTGAAGTTTTGAATTATAGTGGTCATCATAGAACTATATCTATTTCATATTATGAATGTGGGTAAGTATGTTGGCTAGGAACCAAATTGGAATAGGTGGGATGTAGATTTCAGCCCTTTGGTGTACTGACTGAGCTATAATAGTATTTCTTGTTTTTTTTTGTAAGTACCCACAGGGGATTTGAACTCATGACCTTCCATTTACAACTTCTCATCTCAATTCTCGCATGTACATAAAATGAATAAATAATAAGAAAGAATTCTCTCATGTACTCATGCCATTGGATCCTATGAAGGAGTCAAGGTAGATAGTGTGGGATGAAGTTAGAACGTGGCATAGGGCTTGGGAAAACTGAGGCCTATCTATGCACAAGTTTGTTAGCACTTCATATATATGTTTGTGCTAGCTAAATACCATCACTGGTTTGTTCACGGAATCATCTATAAAGATGAAAAGTCGCATAATATGTGTTGATTGGAACTGATAATATGGGGTAATAAGGAGTAAGATAATTAAGAACTAGATTTAAGACTAAAGAATTGTAATTTGATGTATCCTTCTTGGTTCTGTGAGGAAATAAAAATCAATATTATGTTTTTGAGTTACATTAGTGAACTTGTTTTAAATTGACTTCAAAATTAAGAGATAATGTTATAAATACCCATACGATATCCATTGTAGTGAATTAGCATGTGGTGTTCTATTCATTATTTATACACCAAAGACTATGAAAAATGCAGATTACAAAATTACCCAAGTCCTTAGAGAGATTACCCAGTTTATCAATCCTGAAAACCTTTATAGAGGGGACTTTTCTTTGCCATCTCAACAGATCATATGGATATTATTCTATCTTAAACAAACAGAGTGTTGAAATCTTCATTCGCGTGATCATAGATCTATGCTATTCTTTTATATATGTTTATAGTTTATGTTCATAGTTTGAAGATTCTTTGTATAGCATTTTCAGAAATTTGTAACATTGTATAGCTTAGGTTGAATGCAAAACACAATAAATATCATATAGCCCTTAGTCTAGGAAAATAACAAAATTTCAATCAATTCTGGTATTAGATAGAAATTCCTGGGATTGAATACTTTTGTTTGGATGAATTTTGCAAAAGAGGCCATTTTGGGTAGATTTTGATTGCAGTTTTCCTATTTTTAGGAGCATTAGATTGAATTGAGTATTTTGCTAAGGAGATACTCACAGGTGTTTCTTTGTAATAATTGTGTCATGGAAGTATATTTTGAATTACTTTTGAATCTGGATTTTGGTATATCGTGATTATCTATATGCAAGATAATATGCGAATATTTAATTCGAATACCCAATTTTTTTGCTGCAAACATGGGAATCAGAGAATTTCAAAGCGACCAATTTATTTTTGATTCCATGAAACCAACCATTCGGCCCCTGGTATCTAGAGGCTTAGATCAAGTTATGATAGTCGTACAAGCACATCTACTGAGATTGATGTGGCATTACCCAAAGACTATAGTGAACTACTTCAACAAGTATGCATCTTGGTTTTAAACAAAATAATATTTTCCTGTCTTGTTTGCAATGTTAAGGGTTTATGTATTTTGGATATCATCTTTGTTTGGTATTTTGTTATCTATAATTGTTACTATTCTAGATCCTTGTTTTCTGTCTTGACTCTCATTTTTAGGTGGTACTTTAGGACAAAGTGAAATAACATCATAGAGTGAAATGGGCTTGTAATCTTTAAAGCGAGAGGGATAATTCTTTTTAGAAATAAAAGCATGGAAAGCTATGTTTAAACTTTAAAGCCCCCGCAATTTACCAGAAATCATAGATTCTTCAACTAACCTTATTATCTCCTACTCCAAGAACTTGTAAAAGCCAATATAAAATTCCATGGTCCATCCATCAGGACCTAGGCTCTTTGCCTTAATGAAGGAAGACAAAACTCCCTTCAATTATTCTTTGGAAACTTCTGCTTCTATTCTTTCTTTCATTTTTTGATCAAAAAGTTTTGGAAAAAAGTCTAATGATCCTCATATGGTTTGCAATATAAGGGACATCAGGTTTCCTTCAATGGAGTGTTTTAAGATCATTAAATTATAAACTGGCCCAACATACCAATGGAAAATCACGCACTACTTTTATGAGTGCAAAGTTTTTATTATTGCACTTCATTATCCCTATATTATATTATGAAAATTAATTGTTTCCCTTCTAAAAACACATTTGAAGGTACACCATTTACTATTCTAGGTTGATTATTGATATAGTTTCTCTTAGAATCTTATTCCATGTTGGTGATTTTGTTTTAAATTTAGTTAACTAGATTTTATTGCACTTCTAATTATGTCATCCTGCTAGACATTTTTCAATAACAAACAACCAAGTAATCAACAAAAATAAGATATGTATTTCCCTTTGCGACTTTTGTCTAATCAGAGCATTTCAACAACAAATAACTAATTAATCTTTTATAATTGTGGTCTTTGGATATTATCACTTCGAACCTGTGTCATGCGAAAAGTATGTTTCTTTTACACACACTTCATGCACTTAATTGTGAAGACGAGTAACATAGCTGGTGTCACCATATTCCTTTTGTGTTGGTAAAACCACACCTTACTTGGATTTTTAGGTGGGTAAACTAATTTTATTCTCCTTTGTTTATCTGTGTGAAGTTGGTTTATGGTTTTTTGAGAAACTTAAGGTCTACTGGATCTTTCAGAGTTTTCAATGCTAAAGTATTGTGATTCTGAATGATTTCATTGGGTGTCTATTTCTAGAATTTGGAACTGTTGACATGACTGCAAATATTGTCCTTCCTTTGCAAGGATACTGATAAGCCTTCTGAGTAACTCTTGAGTTTCTTAATTTTAAGTCAGAATAGATAGGTGTCCACATAAATTTGTTATCTAGTATAAGGAAGTGACAAAAGGACTTTGTTCCAGTTGCTAGACTTTTTTGAGAGTGCATTTAAGGAGAGATTAAACCATCTGCTGAAATGCCTTATTAGAAAGGGAGCAACATTTGACTTGTAATGACCAAGTGAAAATAGGTCTCTACTACCGAGTTCATTTAATTTCTATGCTGACACTATGTTTTTCTTGATATTTGCAGTGTGATATATAAATTGCATATCTTGTATTTCTTCAGGTCTCCAAGTTGGTAGCAAGACCTTTATATCAGATCTAGCTAATTGCCTAATTTATTCAATTTTCATTTTTGTTCTTGGATTAGTGTGCTGAAAGACTGTCTTCTATTAAGTGCATTGTTTGAAGATACTAATTTATAAATCTAATGTAAATTGTTTCTCTTAAATAGATCACAACAAATGCTAACCTTTTTTCGATAGCCATATCTTTTAATATGTGTGTTATTTTCCTTTACATATATGATAATATTCTTTATGAACATTGTTGGTAGTGTATGTTGTTGTAAATCTATACTAAATTTTGATGCAAGTGCCTTTATCATTTTAAGACTGGGTATAAAGGGATGACTATTTGTATTAGTATTATATTTTTGTTGTTCATTTACACTAAGGAATAGTGATTTTTGCAATCCCATTTAACCAATTTCTTGAGTTTTGTTAAAATTCCTAGAAAAGGTTTATGGATTTCATAACCTGCTTGATCATATATTGTGAACTTATACAATCTATCATCCTTTTCCGACCATTAGATACTCAAAGTTGTGTATTGATCATTTTTTCCATTATAGAGGACTATGTAAGTTAGGTTCCCGAATTTTTAAAGGGTGCTAGCTCAATGGAAGAGCGTCTGCCTTACAAGCAGGAGATTGGTGGTTTGATTCCTCCATGCCCTAATGATATTATAATGTCGGTTAAAAACAACTAAATTATTAACAAACAAAAAAGAGATAAGTGGCCAAACAAAATGACCAAAATTCGTATATAAAATTACTAAAAATGACTAAATTAGTGACCAAAAAATGAGAGATGCGAAACTAGACATTAAAGAGGATGCAACACGTGGTGCTAATGATGAAGCCAAACATGACGTTGATATGGTAGAAAAGTAAGATGTGAAACTAGGCATTAAAAAGGATGCAGCACGTGGCGCTAATGATGAAGCCAAACATGCTATTGATATGGTAGCAAAATAAGACGTTACTTTGGATGCAAAACACGGCGCTACATAGGAAGCAAAATATGGCGCAACAATAGAAGAAATATTTGGCATCATTTTGGTAGCAAAACACGATGCAAAAAAGGAAGCAAAAATTGGTGCAAATTTGGAAGCAAAAATTGACACATATTTGGAAGTAAAACATGGTGCAAAATGGGATGCTAAAGTGGTAGCAAAAATAGATTCAATATTTGATGCTACTTTGGATGCTAACATGGTGCTATTAAGGATGGAAATATGGCGCTAACGGAGACAGTCCTTTAAGAAGAAAAAACAAACACTCGTTAGGAACCAAAATAGGATGTTATTTAGGAAGAAAACCTCGATGTTGTTTAGGAAGCAAAGTTGGGCGCTATTTTGGAAGCAAAAAAATAGACGCTATTTTGGAGGTCATAAAGGATGCTATCTAGGAAGAAAAAAAATATGTTTTTTGACACGCTTTAAGCTTTTTCCTTGATGCGTCCCATTTAGCGTCTAGTTTGACCATTCAATGTAAAAAAAAATACACTAAAAAAGGACGCTAATTCCAGGATTTGTTGTAGTGCATGATATCTTGGTACCCATCAGTAGGTACATCAACCCTTAGGCACCTCACCATGATCCCCATCGGTAGGTATCTCATCAAAACATCCATCAGTAGATTCTCTATTATCCATGTCTCGAATGTTTAGATATTATTTTACAAACCCTTCTCCTTCACTACCAACATCTTGCAATGAATTTCTCTCCCATTCATATATATTTTCTTCATGTATCCTTTCAGTGACTCTGGATGGATGAAGGTGCACATCCATATCATCTTCATCTATTTTGGTTCCATGTGGAAACCATCTAGTTCCCACTTTCTTCGACACTTCATCCACCATATGTGCAATCCTTTCCATGCTTGTCCCGCAGTATGGTTCTTTGAACAACTTATGTATCTCAAGAGACCAGTACTCTCGAACAGAAAGGTGCTTCAAAATTCCATCACTCAGCCCCCAATAATCTGCAAGGTAAATAAATGGTTCGCTTGGCCTCCCTCTATAAGAGAATTCATCATGAATAGATATTGGCCTCATGAATTCATCATATGCTGAAACATAGAATTCATCGTCATCCTTTTATGTGAAATGCGATGAATTACTACATGTTGGTTCTTCGTATATGAAATTGTAATCTTCTTCATATAGTATGATAATCACCTTCTTCAACTGTGACATGCACCAATCTCATGGATACAACTTTGAACTTGAAAACATAATTTCCATAGTATTAGAGAAAATTTCTCTAATACCACTTGTATTACCAATCATATATAAGGATATATCAACTCTAACACAAGGAATCAATAAAAAGGAGTCAAAACTAGGTGATAGGAAGAGACCGGGGTTGACTAGTTTTGCTCCAAATAGTGTTGGGATCTTCTTCAGTTTATAAAGCCTGAACGAATGGATATAAAAGTTGTCATTAGAGTTCTACAAATATATCATAGGTGCATCCGATCATAATATATACCAACTTGTATATTTGGCACACCAACTCAGACAAACTTAGCACACAATGAACTAGGTGAATCAAACTAGGATTTTTATTAGAAACTAAAGTGGGGTTTTTACTGTGATAGCTTTAGAGAAATGAAATATCATTTACTTGAATCTTGAATTTCGCTTTATAAATTTTTAGAAGGTTTTGAGAAGATTTAATAGGAAAACTAGTAAGAAAGGTTTCTAAGACTAGTCAACTAGTCTGACTTAAGGAAGACTCAAATAGTGTCAGGATGGTTCCAGTTCTAAAAATCATGGCTGGAATATTTTCATTAGAATGTTAATGAGTAGAATAAATTGGTAGAATCTAATTTGGATTTGTTTTGATGTTTTTATGACTTTAACATTGAAACTAGCTCAAATTTCATGGCAATCTAGACTAGGTGCACACAAGAGGATAGAAAACCATATTTTATTCATTGCGACAAGTAAATAAAATATTATTAATGAGTATAATAAAGTGGTAGAATCTAATTTGTAGTTTTCTTGATGTTTTCATGACTGTAACACTGAAACTAGCTCAAATTTCATGGCAATCTAAACTAGGTGCACACAAGAGGATAGAAAACCATCTTTTATTCATTGTGACAAGTAAATAAAATATCATAGTTATGATATGACTACATCAATGGAATCCTTTAGAGGCTGAATTACATCATAAATTTATGAGAGAGAATAATCGAAGGATCCTCCTTGAGAAAGGACTAAGAATCATGAAGAATTGGATTGGAAGGATTCTTAAATCACTGGAACTGGATGGAAATTCATTGGGTTTGATCATAAGGCATACAATAAACTCAATTATGAGTATTGGATTTCCTCGTCCTCACATTATAAGCATTGGTAACATCTCTCAGATTGGACTAGGGGCACATCTCCCAAGTCTAGAGTACCACAATGCTCTTAGATCAATTCACAAACTAACAAACTACGAGATAGTGATGCATTATTCTTATCGTATATACCTGTTTGGATTCAAGGTCGAATTCACTCTTCATGTGATCAACTTTACTCAACCAATATCCACTCATGAGTGGATATAAACTTGCCTTGCTTTCCAAGCTTTTATTTTTGCTTTCTTCCTTTAATGCTTTATCTTGCTTTATTGTGTTATTCTAGTTTTTCTACTTTATTCTTCTTTTCTGCTTTTGGCCTTATTTATCCTGCTTTCCCGATTTTATCCTTCTGTATCTTGCTTTTTATGCTTTTAACCCTCTTTTCATCTTTATACTACTTTCTCGCTTTCCTTCTTTGTGCCAACTTTCCTTGCTTTATTTTGTTTCCTTTTTCTTTTCTGATTTGGATGTTTTCTTCTTTCTTTCCTTCTTTTGCAAGATAAGGTGATTTCTCCTTTATTTCTTATTTTGCAAGGTTCCTTTGGTCAAACCCTATCTCCTAATGCACCCCACTTGGCCCACTATCCTTATTATTTTAATTAGGATAAAAATTGCTCATGGAAAATAATTTATCTAATAGTGCATCTTCAACTTTATGATATAATAGCTGGTACTATTAATTAATTTCCTTATTCCAAAATCTAATCCCAATCAATTAATGGAATCTATTCTTAAAACCATAGGGACTAATTGGCTAATGGAATTATCCATATGCCACAAAAATGGGGACATGACAAGCTTGCCATCTATAGGCTTTCTGCAGACCAAAACTTAAACAAGTTTATGGATTGTTTAAGTTATCCATCCGTGAGACATATAACTTGTAAAACATATGCTTCTCATCTTAGAGATATCTAGTGGAATTTTAGAGAACACTTATAGTCTCATATCTCTTTGCATTAAAGCTGATAATCAAAATTACAATCAGACATTAAATTTTGAAACCTTTATTAAAACAAATCATTGTTACAATTATGATAATTTTACAAACATTGTATACTTCAAGCAGGGAATCCTTTAAGAAGTTTAACAACCTTCTACAGGTACTAGGTATTCACATGTTATAACTAAGAAAAATCCTTCTTTAACTTGCAATACCTTGAATGAAGACATTCAAGCCCAAACGAAGTGTCTATAATAATTTCCCATTAATATTTCAATCATGAAATGACTATTAAATTGGAATGGATCACACAAACCCATTAGCATCCTTTGGAACCCCATTTGTTTAATATGAATATCCAACCAAGGAATCATCATTTCAATTACAATCTTTGCAGGCACAATGAAGAAGTCACATTATCAATTCCTTATCAGAACATTACATTTGTCCAACAATTTTTCATTTAATTAACTAACATTCATTCATGAACAACATACACATTTTTCTCTGTCACAAAAAAAGATATATAATTAATGTTGAATTAATATAAAGCTTCAAGCAGTTAACTGAATACAAACTATCTGGAAACTCGATTCGTGGCTGCCAAGCTCCACCCAATCGTAGGAAAATATGCTCATATATCTCTCAGCAGAACACCACCCTTGAGTTGAGACTCATGGATTCACCAACCAAACTTCTCACCAGTCCCATCGTTCTTAGAATTTCTCACTTAACAAACAAGATAATGGGCTCACTACCAATTCCATGCCAAATTGAATGCAAGTCCTTCTCTTATATTCCTTTTATTGGCACAATAGTGATGACTCTCATTGTTCTGAATGCTCAAAATTACACTACGTTAACTACATGCATTGTTTTCCATTTCATTGGAGCAATAGAGGAAAATATGGACATGATTATAGCAATAAACTGACTCGCGAGTTTAGGTTTGAGGTCTCATGTTTTCAACCAGTCCGACGACCACTGCATAATAGTCAAATGGAAGCTTTGCTTAGGTTCTGGTCATGGTTTCCTAATCTAACGAACGATTCCAAATTAACATTCACTTTGTGTTTTTCTTCCTTTCCTTTTGCTTCCTTGCATTCAAACACTCTACATGCAAAAATGTCTTCTATGTTTTGCATTTTTCATTTTCTGTACTAGTCTCTCTAGCCTTCCCTCCATTCTGCGTACTACCTTCTCAGCTACTACCCTCTCTCTCTCTCTCTCTTCCCAAATTTACTTTTGCATGAGACTACTCTTCTCCATGCAATATGTGTGAAATACAATTAATCCCCCCCTTAATCACCTTAAGTTGGGTTTAAGGTTAATTAAAGAGGTTTAGGTTCACTTAGGTTCATAAGGTCGTATTTGATATCTTTAGGGATAAAATAAGGTTATAACATAGCCCCCTAGGCCATCTACAACCCCCTCACTATCTCTGGTGAATACATGAGTCCCCAATCTTCTCAGCGTTTGGCCTCAACACGACTAGTTATAGATTTTTATTAATATTTAAAAACATACAATGAGTTTCAGCCACTTGAGCACTCATAGTCATTTACATAAATACATTTATCATACTAGGGGCTTAGGCCAAGGGTGTTCTAGCTAGATCTAGAAGCAATGGGTTGAGGCTCATACTATTGAAAGAGGATTTGTAGGAAGGCACAAACCCACCACTATGCAATGCTTACACAATTTGATAGAAAAAAGTTAGTGGATTCATGGAAGCCACCAACATTGCAAAAATTGATGAAGAGCTAGCTCACCTCATCCAATATTTAAGGTTCTCTAGAAGCAGAAACTCTAAGTACTTAACTTTGGAACTACATTGACATGCAAAGATGTTAATCACAAGCAAGTTAGACTAATTGGAGGAGAGATGCAACCCAACTCTACAAAAAATCAAGGAGACTCTCAACTAGTTAAATAACAAATACAATTTTCTATTGGAATCCCTCAAAGGTTCAAACAAAGCTACAAAGGAAGAGACAAAGGAAAATGGAGAATAGAACCAGGAAGGTAGAGATCCCAACATCATATCTCATAAGGTGATTATGCATACTAGTGGATGAGGATTCATAATAGTCAACAAAGAGTAAGTCTAGTTTATTCCTATATAGTTTATGTTTTTTCTACATAACTCTTTGAGACCATAGGCCAAGTCTTTTACAAATTTGTCATTTTTTTTTATGATAACTAATAATGACCATAAATGACATAACAAACTTTGTTTTCCTAAATTTCAATTTCTTTATAAAGACTAAAGATGACAACATAAAAACAACATTAAATTTTATTTTTGATAATGCTCAAGCTTATAGCTTAAGTTATATATACAACCATACTTTTAGCAGACACCATAAACCTTTTAATAAATAAATAAAAAACTTAATTTTAAAAATCATAAGTAAACAAAAACTCTTCGTGGTTAAAATTCAGGTTATAATTTAAAACTAGCATTACACCTTCTACATCAAAACAACGTGCTCCAAATTAAAATGGTTTGATAGCAACTTCATCTCAATCGAGAACATATATCTTATTTTTAATGAATTATATATATGTATGTGTGTGTTTTAAAGATAAATGCATGGTTACTTATAATATATTGACTTAATTTTTTTATATAAAAAAAATCAAGTATCACCGACAATTAAAATAACTACATTTAAAAAAATAACAAAACTATGGATATGAACACATTTTAATGATATCATATATATTATCTGTTCTTTTAACCTGAGTACGGCCACCACCACGGTAGTTGTACAAGCTTTTTCTATAATACAACGTACATATACCACACTTCCCCACAAAAATAGATACAAAACTTTTGTTAAAAAAATGTATAATAACTATTATGACAAGACAATGATATAGCAACTCATCTCAATGGAGAACATATATCTTATTTTTAATGAATTATATATATATATATATATATTAACAATAAATGCATGGTTACTAATAATATATTAACTTATTTTTTTATATAAAAAAAATCAAGTATCATCAACCATGTATCCAGTTAAAAAAACTACATTTAAAAAAATAACAAAACTATGAATATAAACTCATTTACATATACCACACTTCCCCACAAAAATAGATACAAAACTTTTATTAAAAAAAATGTATAATAACTATTATGACATGACAAATACCCAACAAACATATATACACACATAAAAAGTACCCAACAAACGTATGTTACTTGAGCTCTATCTGCTTATCTTTTTTGTTTTTTACTCAAACCTAGTCGTCATATTGTAGTCGTCATATTGTTGCACCACTGTTGATAGTGATATCAAATCAACAGGGAAAAAGATAATTAAAAATAAAATTAATTAAGAAGTACCTAACAAACATAGGTTACTCGAGCTCTATCGGCTTTAACTTTTTTTTGTTATTAAAAATTAATTGTCAAATTGTTTCACCAGTGGTGATATCAAATCAACAAGAATAAAATTAAATTAAAAATGTAATTAATTAACTCAACTCCTAAAAGATCGGTTAACAATTGACATAGATTGCTCCGCATCATTAAATTAATTTACTGTTACAACCAAAGTAGAATAGTGTCGCTTAATTCGAGGAATAAATAATTTTAAAATTGTGAAAAGAGAAACTTTGCCCAAGCAAACAATAATTGGCCTCAAAATCGAATATTGATGATGATGATGATGGTTAATGTCCCCTAAGACCAAGATTTGGTCTATCGGACCTTGAAGAAGAAAATTAATTAGTTTGTTTTAAAGTTATATTTCTATGTTCAAAGAGCTTGGAGAGAAGCGTCCCGAGCTAAATATAATTTTGACAAGCTAAAAGGCTAGGAATGTCGGTATTGCAACAAAGATTATGAAACTGGGATCTAATGTGGGTGTATGCAGGGCACTCTAAGAGGAAGTGATTTTCATCTTCAATGTCCTTACTCTCACAAAGGTGGCAGATCTTTTCTACCCAAGGAGTTTTAGGGACTGTCCAACGACCAGTTTCGCTGTGGAGCTCATGCGAGTTCGTTCTTATCTTAGCTATACTAATTTTTTTCTTAGGACTGATTAGAACAGAGAGATAGTTTTGATCTTCAAGAGTAGGGTTGATGACCTCCTTATAATATCTTAATTTCCTTTTTAATTATAAAGCTAACTGGATAAGTAATTCAACAATGAAGTAGATTTAGATTTGTGAGAGGAAGAATTGGTGAAATGGATTTCATTGGTTTTGACAGTATGAAAGAGTTGTGTAAATCTGAAATAAACCAGTACAGCAATGGCAATTTTTTTCGGCCATGGATTTCCTTTGGAAGCTATGAGCAATATTGTATGTGCAGGGCTTTATGAAAACTTGTCAGGACAGACCAGTACTTATTCCGAACCGAAAACAGTAGAGAGCCAAACAGATCAAAATACCGCGATCTCGGTCAGTAGCGAAGTCTTCCCAATTGATCATCAAAATAGTAAGCTCTGGATGGATATGGACGAAAATTCGAGGCAATTCGAGTGGGACGACAACGACTCAGAGATCAGAGATCATAGGATCGAATCCTGCTACCCAAACTTATAATTCGAACGGCCGTGTAGTGCAGTGCCAGCAACGGTGTCAAACATCAAAGAATTTGCATACGGAAAGAAAGCGAAGGAATAAATTGAAGGAAACTCTTTATAAATTGCGTTCTGTAGTTCCGAATATTAGTAAGGTATGCATTTACCATTAAGTTCTCGCCGATTTCGTGTTAGAATGAGAACCGAAAACTTATGCAGCCTTATTGTAGAATGGATCTTTTAAGTATTAAAGTAATTAATCTCACGGTATTTACCCAGCGGTATTTACCTAACCGCCCACGGTATTGTTGCTCTTTCCACTCCTATTTATTCAACCTCTAATAATGAGAAGGCAGTCATCTGCCCGTGTAATCTTTTTCCTGTTTGCTGTGTGCTCTGTTCTGTTTCTTAACATGGTATCAGAGCCTAAGGCCTAATCCTTCCATCGTTCGGTAAGCCTTTTCACAGAGTGAAAAGCCCTCTCTCACAAATCCAGATCTGAGCTCTTCCATTGATGTGAGCAGTCACCAGATCTACAATTGGTCGATTCCGAGGAGGATTCTTCAGCAGATCGATTCCTAAGATCTCCATTGCCGGCTCAGTTTCTGAGATCGAAAAACAAGGATCCTTCTTTCTTCCACGGGATTCCAAAAGCACTTCGCAGATTCAGATCTGATCAGAAGGAGATCGGTGAGTTAGAGAGGGTGAACGCCATTGTCCCCTGCACGACCACTCAAGCTATCCAGATCTGCAATCCAGTTGAGGGATCGCTGTTTGCAGAAGTCACAACTGCTGTATCTACAATCCAGCTCCTCCATTCATCAAAGGTCAAATACGATCTCATTTCTTTGTGACATCAGCTGCGCATTGGGATCCTTTGAAAGTCAAACGGCAAATGGGAGAAACCGCAACAGGGAGAAAGAATCGTCATAGACTTCAGATCTGAATATGGGGATCGCCTGAGCTCGACTACCTCGTTTTTCTGTCGATTGCTGAGCGATCACAGAGGTATTTCCAATTCTCTAAACCCAACTAAGTTGGCGTTATATGCAATTTCTCCATTTGGGTACTCTGTAACTGCACAAGGATTGCCGTTACAACTCTCACCCATCTCCGCAATTGGATTCTCTGAACCTCTAGAGGGCTTATCTAGAATTTGTTCATGTCGATTCTGTGTCATTCAATCTTTGCTGGGCTCATTTAGACAGGGAACTCACTTCAATGTTCCATCTTCCTCATAATCTGGGTGCAAATATTTAGTCAAAGTTGATTGTGAAACTGCTGAGCGTTATAATATTGCATCTGTCTGTTGAGTGTTAATTTTTGAGGTTCAAGCCGTTGGATTTATGATTTCAACGCACCAGATATAATTTTTTTTAGATCTTATCCACTTGGTGCTTCGTCATTTGGTAATTTTTGATTGGCTAATCTCTGTCAGTGATCTGAGATATCACAAGTATCACAAGGGCAAATTTTTTTAGTCATATCAGATGGCTAATACCAGCTCTTTGAAGCCAGTCTCCGGACCTGTTTTGACCGGAGCAAACTATGAATTTTGGTCTATCAAGATGAAGACATTCCTGCAGCTCAACAAATGTTGGGATATGGTGGAAACTGAGTTCACAGAACCTAAAGCGGTGGCCGCCGCCGCAATGAACAATGCACGGAAAAATGCTCTCGAAGCTCGCCGAGATCGAGATCTCACAGCCACATGGCTGCTCCAAAGCTGCATTGAAGAGTCTATTTTCCCAAGGATCTCAGGTGCTACCAGCGCACATCAGGCTTGGAACCTCCTTGCTTCAGCTTACAAGGGAACTGATCGCGTTAAAACGGTAAGACTCCAAACCCTACGCCTTTAGTTTGAAAGTTTAAAAATGAAGGAATCAGAATGTGTAGATCTGTTCATGACTAGGGTCTCGGGTCTAGTAACCCAGTTCCAAACCTATGGTGAACCCCTAGAACAAAAAGTAGTTGTTCAAAAGATTCTTCGGTGTCTCACCAAGAAATTTGCTATGGTAGTGACTGCCATAGAAGAAGCCAAAGACCTGTCTAAATTCACCTTAGAAGAGTTAACTGGATCACTTCTATCTCATGAAGCACGATTCACTCAAGAAGAAGAAACATTGAGCAATGCTTTCAGCACACAGGCTTCTCTCAACAGAGGTCGAGGCAAAGGAGGACGAGGTAGAGGACGAAGAGGCCGATGGTCTAGATCAGAAGATAGAACCAGTCACAATCATGAATACTCAGAGAATTCAGAACACTCTCACCACTCTCAAGGTCAGAGGGGAAGAAACAAGAGATGGGCAAATAAGTCCAATGTTCAATGTAACTACTGCAAGAAGTATGGGCACTATGAACGTGAATGCAGAAAGAAGCAAGCAGACCAGAACCATAACCAGAACAATAGCAGAGCCAATGTCTCCAAAGAAGAAGAGGGCTCGTCCGAGGTGATGTTTCTGTCTTATCAAGCCACTGAAGACCACTGCAGCTCAGATCTATGGCTACTAGATAGCGGTTGCAGCAATCACATGACAGGTAACAAGTCATTATTCTCTAGCTTAGATTCCACTGTTATCACGAATATCAAGCTAGGAGATGACTCTGTGGTTCCAACAAAAGGCAAAGGTATTGTTCCTGTACTTAGTAATCAAAATGAGAAAAAGTCCATTCATGAGGTATT
>LPNX010197428.1:1032648-1045623 GCA_001517045.1 Pseudotsuga menziesii | reverse complement strand
TGACCAGCCACCTGGTTATACTGTTAAAGGTCATGAAGACAAAGTGTATAAACTCAAAAAGGCCTTGTATGGTCTAAAACAAGCTCCACGAGCTTGGTACATTAGGATTGATTCCTACCTCATCAACAATGGTTTCAACAGAAGCAGCAATGAACCCACTCTCTATGTCAAAACAGAGCAAGGTAAAATACTAATGGTATGTCTTTATGTTGATGACATGATTTACACTGGTAATTTGATGCTTGAAGACTTCAGGACAGTCATGAAAAAAGAATTTGAAATGACTGATCTAGGACTGATGAAGTACTTCCTTGGCCTGAAAGTTACTCAAACTGATAAAGGTATTTTTATCTGCCAGCATAAGTATGCTACTGATATTTTGCAGAGATTCAGAATGGATAAATGTAAACCAGCAGAAACCCCCATAGCTCTTGGCACCAAGTTAACCAAGAATAGTGATGAACCAGCAGTAAACAATACACTTTATAAACAATTGGTAGGCAGTTTAATGTATTTGACTGCAACTAGACCTGATTTGATGTATGATGTCAGTCTTATTTCCAGATTTATGGAGTCTCCCAAAAACTCTCATTGGAATGTTGGAAAAAGAATACTGAGATATGTTGCAGGCACACTTGGATATGGCCTTTGGTACACTCATACACCAGACAGTACTCTTACAGGGTACACTGATAGTGATTTTGCAGGTAGTCTTGATGATAGGAAAAGCACATCTGGTTATGCTTTCCATTTGGGTACAAATCTGATCTCTTGGGCATCTCAGAAACATCCCATTGTGAGCATGTCTTCCGCAGAAGCAGAATATGTAGCAGCCACCACAGCAGCCTGCCATGCAGCTTTCCTAAGAAGACTATTGAAAGATATGGGACACACTCCAAAAGATCCCACATCTATTTTTTGTGATAACAACTCTGCAATACAGTTGTCTAAACATAATGTATTTCACAGAAAAAGCAAACACATTGACACTCGCTATCACTTCATTCGTGAGTTAGTCAATGAAAAACAAATTTCTTTACTGTTTTGTGGCTCTAAAGAGCAGTTAGCTGACATGTTCACCAAACCATTGGGAACATCTACATTTGTATATCAGAGAGAGCACTTAGGCATAGACAATGCTGAACATGTACTACCAGTTGAGATTAAGGGGGTGTATTAAAGTAATTAATCTCACGGTATTTACCCAACGGTATTTACCTAACCGCCCACGGTATTGTTGTTCTTTCCACTCCTATTTATTCAGCGTCTAATAATGAGAAGGTAGTCATCTGCCCGTGTAATCTTTTCCCTGTTTGCTGTGTGCTCTGTTCTGTTTCTTAACATTAAGAACTCAATAACTATTTTTTTGTTTTTCAAAAAAAATATCACAGCTTTATTCATGTAAAATCATTTGTTTGTCATGTACTTGGAGATTGTAGTCTGTTACACAGAATAAGTTCCTCTATTTCATAGAAAAGCATAGAAAAACCAAAACTTTGCTTTAAGTATAAAGGTTATTAAGGCATGAGTATGAAATAAAAAGAAACCAGTAATATCTATCTAACAGATTCATGGATTTATCTGTCATTTCTTAATAGATTCATGGATTCATCTGTCATTTCCCAAATATCACAAAAGAAAGCCTTTCTTAGAAAACAAATCTACCTCACAAAACAAAGCCTTTTTGAAAATATGCTGAAAAACTAGACCAATAGGCCCTATATTTGCTATATCTGGTAGTTATTAGGCACCAGACCAATTTTATAGGGCAGAGGAGATAATCTAGTTATATGAAATAAACCTATCATTAACCTTCGAAAACCAGGGATTTTTATTGGTAAAACCGCTTACGAAGCTTGTAACAACTACTGTACCGCCAGGACTAAAAAAACCAAATGCTCAGTGCACCGTACGAGTCTCCCTGCGCGAGTAGGAGGTGGTTGGCGTGTCAAAACCGCTAATAGAAATAAACCAAGATTATGATTATTGGTTTATACTTCTGCACCTTTTTTTTCAGATGGAAAGATCCACGGGAAACCCAGCAATACTTCCCCACATTAGTGGATGGTAGAAGTGGTAGACCGCTAGCCATCTTCGCAGAAGGCCTAAACCCCAAAGGACTCAAGACTCAAACCAGTGACCTCTCCCCGACCCGAGAGAGTGTACGCACGTCTTACCAATTAAGCTAACCCCTAGGGCTTTATACTTGTGCACCTGTTCTATTGACTCGAACATTGAAGATCTTTGCGATTAACCACCAAAAATTTGTTAGTTTCCATCGCAGCTTAAAAAGTTAATTTAGTGCTTCCAGGTTTTCTCCCCCCTGCGTGACTGACTTGCCTGAGAGGGTCCATAAATAGCTATCGTAAAGTCGTTATTATATATTTAATAAGTCAGATATTTGTCTATAACTTTCCTATTGACAGGGTGCATTCAAGCCGATAACTAAATAACATTGCATAACATATATTCTTTTCTAATCTCAGAGCTGATAGCAGATGTGAAGGTTCGTCCTTAAGATCATATCTCCCTTTACGAGGGTGCATTTATTAAGGGTAGAACTATTTAGTATTTTGATAAGCATTTAGATACTATTTTAGATTTTAAAAGGTGGAGATGGGAGAGGTGATGGTGGTAATGAAATGACCTATGTCTAAGTTTGCTTATTATTATTTGAAGATGTGTATGCATAATAATCCTTAGTTATGACTATGAGATGAGGATTTAAAGAGAAGAGGATGTAAATACCAATAAATTTTATATGTATTTTGGTGGGGCTAAGGACAAATGTTGTGAGAAACCACAAATGTTTGGAAAGACCTAGGGAGATTATATCACAATCATGCCACCCATCAAATTGAAGACTATTCTTAAGCCAACAATTGTTTTTTTAATTTTATTAATAACCATTGTTTCTCCATATCATGTGCCCAATGACACCTCTCTATAGCAATGCATCGATTCAACCCAGCACCTTTCCCTGTGGGTCGTGCTACTACCTGAGTTTTCACCTTGTGGGAAAGTCCCAACCACAATTTGTTACTACTTGAGTTTTCACCTCGTGGAAAGTCCCAACCATAGCATTTGAGTTTTCACATATTTGGATAAGTCAGTCACCTCAGTGACCTTATCCTTCTCTCTACCGTCTAGATGTTGCCTAGCTCGAGGGGGTAATCCTTAGTGGAAAAACCAAGTCCAAATATGATGGTTAAGTTGGCAATAATGGGCTTGGGACACATCAGATTTATTACAATGTTCTTTGGGTAATTCAGATTTGTTATAATGGACACAACTTTGGCTGATTTAAGGTATCTCAGGGAGTTGACCAGGGACTAAATTGATTCCGGTTGCTTGGATTAATTATCTTAATGAATTGTAGCAATCAAACCAAAAAATACAGTCCTTGAAATACACAAACAGTTATGGTTTTCTCTCCTATAGATGAAATCTGGAAATAGCTTTAGGTGCTTGAATATTCCAATTTTCATACAGAAATTAAATCTTTCCTTTAGATAATATGTGAGTGCTCAAAGTCTTTACTTGTCAATCTAAAAATCATAAGATATTCACTGTTTATATTTTAGATTGCTAACAGAAATTTAAATGGGTGATTTTTATATATTTTAGGTGGTGGATGAAAGGGAAACCAGTGCCTTTTCAGCTTGGGCTTAATGGGGTCAGGGATGTAAAGCTTACAATATTAAGGGAAACACAAGTTAAGACCCTTAAATTGATTTTCTTATTGCACCAACTACCGAGTAGTTTTATAAAATTTATTGGATATATTTCCGGCCATATACTTTGTACTTGGTCACAATGCACTTTTAGGATTCCCTAAGCGGACGCACTGTATGATTCATGTTCACACTTGAAAATCAATAAGCTTGTGTCCCTAAATGATCACGGTGCCGGCTGCTTTTGATGATAACCAATTGACAAGACCGACTCAAGACCAACTTTTTAGTTTATTGGGTATCTCTACTCTTTAGCTAGAAAGCTTTAGTCACTTGAGAAGAATTGTATCTATGGTTACTTGACCATATCTTTCAGCCCGCTTAGCACCCAGTAAAGAACAAAGTACCTTGCCTGGGGCCGGGATCCAACAAGTATTCAAAGCTGCATTATAAACTACGGGATACATGAGCTTGCGTGCGACTACGTACATGAATAAAAAACATGTAGAAATAAAGAGTAATGCAATGCTACTTACCAGCTATTTTTCAATATTTATTTTCATTGAAATATTCATCAAACAGGAACCTCAGCGGTTACATGTACAATTAGCTCCCACCATGAAATAAGCAAAATTTAGGGGGGAAGAAATCCACAAACCTTATACACTTGGAGGGTAGCGATTCAGCTCTTCACTTTTTCTTGAGTATGATAGCATTATCCACAAGCATTTAGATGATTACATAGCATCAATATGCATTGACACAAAGCCACACATATAGGAGCACCAATCTTAATTATCAATCCCAACACTAGAAAGCAGAGCAAATAGTTTTCTAAAGTTACCTTCACTTTCAACAACCATCACAAATGGAGGAGCCTTGCTTTAATAGAGTTCTAGGCTCAAAACCTACATGAATAAAATAATAATACTTTGTCCAAAACCCAAATGGACTAGATCAATAGTGCATAAAATAATGAGTGGTTATTCAACAATAGAAATGATCCCCACCACTTGAGGCATGCGTCGTGCTTCTAGGGGGACGAAATCCACAAACCTTATTTACTTAGAGGGTAGCGATCCAGCTCTTCACTTTTTCTTGAGCATGATAGCATTATCAACAAGAATTTAGATGATTGCATAGCATCAATATACATTGACACAAAGCCACACATATAGGAGCAACAATCTTAATTATCAATCTCAGCACTAGAGAGCAAAGAAAATGGTTTTCTAAAGTTACCTTCACTTTCAACAACCATCACAAATGGAGGAGCCTTGCTTCAATAGAGTTCTAGGCTCAAAACCTACATGAATAAAATAATAATATTTTGTCCAAAACCCAAATGGACTAGATCAATAGTGCATAAAATAATGAGTGGTTGTTCAACAACAGAAATGATCCCCACCACTTGAGGCATGTTCCCTGCTTCTATGTGGACAAAAGAGCATGAGAGGTCTAACTACTTTCTCAAATCATTGAATACATGACTCAAAGTGGTCACTCAAATGTGAAGGACCAAGTTTCCCTTGAATGCTCTTCCAAAATTTGGTTAAACAATACATATTTGGTAACTTCCTCATGGTGCAACCTCCTAGAAATGATGAGGAAAACTCCTCTCTTGAGAGTTTGATCTAGAAACTAGTGCCAATTTGTTGACCAAGCATGGCCCTTTTCTTTAGACACGAACGCTCAAGGAAAGTGAAATAAAACATGTTTTAATTGCTTCCAGTGGTAGTGCGCTCCCTCTTGAAGTAGATCCACATGTGTGGTTATAATTAGACTTTGATTCCAACGAACCCTTTATTTTTTCGTCTTCAAATGTGTGGAAAAGGGTAAATAAGGCCCCACAACCATAGTGTTCTAGGAAAAGTGTCAAAATGGTCTCTTTTCATGAACATGCCCGCCACACGTTAAAAGTTAGGATGTAATGCTGAGCTTCTTTCTGTTGAAGTTTTGAATTATAGTGGTCATCATAGAACTATATCAATTTCATATTATGAATGTGGGTAAGTATGTTGACCAAGAACCATATTGGAATTCGTGGGATGTATATTTCAGCCTTTTGGTGTACTGACTGAGCTATAATAGTATTTTTTTTTTGTAAGTACCCAGAGGGGATTTGAACTCATGACCTTCCATTTACAACTTCTCATCTCAATTCTCGCATGTACAGAAAATGAATAAATAATAAGAACGAATTCTCGCATGTACTCATGCCATTGGATCCTATGAAGGAGTCAAGGTAGATAGTGTGGGATGAAGTTAGAACATGTCATAGGGCTTGGGAAAACTGAGGCCTATCTATGCACAAGTTTGTTAGCACTTCATATATATGTTTGTGCTAGCTAAATACCATCACCGGTTTGTTCACGGAATCATCTATAAAGATGAAAGTCACATAATATGTGTTGATTGGAACTAATAATATGGGTAAATAAGGAGTAAGATAATTAAGAACTGGATTTAAGACTGAAGAATTGCAATTTGATGTATCCTTCTTGGTTCTGTGAGGAAATAAAAATCAATATTATGGTTTTGAATTTCATTAGTGAACCGTGTTTTAAACTGACTTCAAAATTAAGAGATAATGTTATAAATACCCATACGATATCCGTTGTAGTGAATTAGCATGTGGTGTTCTATTCATTATTTATACGCCAAAGACTATGAAAAATGCAGATTACAAAATTACCCAAGTCCTTAGAGAGATTACCTAGTTTAACAATCCTGAAAACCTTTGTAGAGGGGACTTTTCTTTGCCATCTCAACAAATCATATGGATATTATTCTATCTTAAACAAACAGAGTGTTTAAATCTTCATTCGCATGATCATAGATCTATGCTATTCTTTTATATATGTTTATAGTTTATGTTCATTGTTTGAAGATTCTTTTTATAGCATTTTCAGAAATTTGTAACATTGTATAGCTTAGATTGAATGCAAAACACAACAAGAACCACGAGGTGGCAATGTCCTTGACATTGCATTCGTGATAGCTAGTGGTTTGCAATTGCGTATGCAAAAAACTGAAACTCTATAAAAATAGATTAAATTTGGTTATAGCCTACTTAAAACTCAATAAAAATACAATAACTATTGTTATTTCCTACGTAGGCATCCTTTTGATGATTGTAGAGATTTGACTACTTAGAAGACTCTAGACTCAAGTTCTATTTCAATGAATCCAAAGTGAGGATGAGCTTTACTAGCTTTGCCATAACGAGTACTACATCTCAAATAAGCCATGAAGGGCATAAAGACAAGCCTAAACACACAGTGGGGATGAACCATTTTTTATTGGCTAGATGATAAATTGTTGATGCGTGTTGGGTGGTTAAGTTAATTCCTCCAGTATCAGAGTAGGAAACCAACTTCTCCTTCTAAAAGTGTACCCACCTCTCTCTCGAAGTTGCACATTTGGGCTTGAAAAGTAACTTATCCTCTAAAAGAAGGGTAGAAAGGCAAAAGAAATGCAATGAGTGAGGACACCACTCCATATACGATCTTTCTAGGTAAAATTTGTGTTAATTATCGGAAGTATCATATTCAAAATATGACATTTTCCATTTCATAGGTCCATTAAGAATTTTGGATCACCTATAAATTATAAATAAAAATATTAAATTGTCTCAAATATAAAAAAATAAAATAAACACACTTAATGTACATAAAAATTTAAATAATTTAAATAATATAATAAGTTTAACATCAAAATAAATCTACAAATTTTTTTAAATTTCGCATTAAATCAAGACAATAAATATATTTTAAAAAATCAATAATAAATCTTAATAAAATTTCCAATTCACTTATCAAAATAATATTTTTTATTTTAATTTTTTATAATGTTACATATAACTCTCATTAACTTTATAAATAGATACCCAAAATCTCTTCACTTTTAACATTCACAATACCTTTTAACACTTATTTTCACCAACATTACAAACATTTAAATTGATTTTTCAAGAGAAGGCTATCATTACATTCCTTTTTTAAGGTAGTAATTAATTTGAAAACTATTAATTAATTTTGTGTTTTGTTGGCAAAAGGAGCAAAACAAATGAATTGTTCAATGAATCGAAAGATATTCTATAGCCATGCATATTGACCAAATATTCAATTGTGTGAATTTGTTTCTTTCTTTAATTCCCTTGGCGCCGTGAGGCAAGGCCCGGCATGGCATGGTTGTAAATGCAACATTTTGCTTCTTAAAGCTAAATGTTATTCATAATTATTTGAGGAAAAAGGAAATTTGGCTATTTTAGGCAGGGAGGGACAATTTGCTTAAGGTAAATCATTTTAGAAGCGGGTAAAAGAATATCTGGTTAGATTGCATGGCTTTTATAAAGGCATGAAAAATTTACATTTTCAAATACTAATTAATATTTAATAATGGTAGGTGAAAGGAAAAAGGAAGACACACTTACAGGAAATGGTTTCACAAACTGCTTCACCACCACAAAAAATAGACAGAAAATTCATTGAATAGAAACACTTTCTACCCATGAATTATCATATGTAAATGAAAACTGGTAATAGGCTATAAACAATGAGCATTTCACTATTTCTAGAATATACTAGCTAGCGATTCCATGATTACAATAGTCTTCCATTCATTTACATAAGCAGAAATAGTAAATGGATTTACAAAGAATACCACTCAAGAAAAAATGATTCATTTACATAAGCAGAAATAGTAAATGGAATTACAACAAACACCACTCAAGAAAAAATGATAAAGAATATTTATAACATATAGGAAAAAATCCATTCCACGGGATTTCTTTACAAAATGTATACAATCAAACTCACAAAGTTGAAACCCCTATCTTCATCTATGTTTTAGAAAATATAGAAGATGTAATACATCTCTTTGATCTAAAACCAAAGGAGAATCAAAATATTCCATCGACTAACCAAAGAAATCTGTTAAGCATAGAACTAAAAATAAAATAAATCTTCAATAGATGCAAAAGATAGGGAACTACAAGAATCAAATGCTCTCAAACCCAGATTGGTGATTAACGAAATCTGGAAAAATCAGTCTCAAATAACCACATGTGACACACAAAATGTTACTCATTTCTAGAGACTTATACATATGTTTCCTAACTAAGCATGTTCTAAAAAAACCCATATTTCATACTTTTACAATTCATCTACATTTTGCTCAAAATTAGTGACTTAAAAATAACCTATACAACCGCCATTTCCAAAAATTATGGCAGCACCTTTAATACAGCCAACTGTCAAATCATCTACATAATAATTTATTTGTTGTAAAAGGCTGATCAAGGATCTTCACAATAGGTGGCAGACTGCATGGACAACCGGCCATAGCAAATGGACTATGCCGTGGTAACTGCCTTTACCCGTCACTGGTATATATTAATGTAGAGGCCTGGTTGGCGAACTGATTTCTGTTGGAGAGAATGTTGAGCTTGGCGATCAATTTCCTTACAGGGTTGTAGTGTATTCGATCGGTCTGGCTCTACTATGTCTATTTTCTTCTTGACGTGTTAAATTCTTGAAACTTGTTCCAGCATTAAGCCATTTTAGCCCAGGCTATGGAGTGTTTGTTTTTGTTGAATCCTGCATCAATATCAACTCGATTTAAAGTGTTCTTTCCCGATCTGGTCGCTTCTTTATATCTTTCCTCAAGCTTCGGCGAAATTCTCGCCATCCTTTCACTCATTTTGTAGCGTCTTGCCCACTTTGGAGGTTATTTTACTGCTTTAACCATTTTTTTCAAGACAATTGTCCCTTATATATAGCACTAACTTGTTTCTTTACCTGCATGCGTAAACAATGGGTTCCTTTTCTGTGTCCATTTTACTCTGTCACTTTTTATATAGTTCACGCACTGCCAGGGTCCAATGGCAGTGATTTTGTGGCTCAACAAGAGATCAATTAGGACACTTTAAAGAAGTAAGTTTTATACTAAATAATCAAAGCTAATAATTTAGGCCAGCATGCTAAATTGTTGCACATAGATGTCATAGTCCAAGGTAAACCATATCCACCAAGGTAAACCATATCCACCTTGCAGACTGCTAATCAATCATTAGTAGTGTCTGGGGTAGAAGCAACACACTAAACAATAGTAGTGCCCTCAGCGTTAGCGTTTGATTGACAAAGCTCCCAACACACTAAAATCCACTTAGAAGTCCACAGACAAACCTATGCCAGCCTATAATTGGATACTTGGACCTAATGTGTTAAAAAAAAAATCTCCGGAAACATGAATAGGGTATCCTGGACAGCTAAAGAAACAAGAAATAAACATTATAGAAAAAATCAGAAAACTATGGGAAAACAACAAACTTAAAAGCACTGTATCCATTTGAGGACTAAGCCAAGGGCATTAATCCTGTCACTCATTAAAAAACACTACCAATTTGTGAAGTGAGTAATCTAGTTCACTCATTAAAAAACACTACCAATTGTTGTGAAGTGAGTAATCTAGTTCAAGTATTTAGTCTATATGAAATTGTTGTTGTTTCTTAGGACAAGGCCAACATATCTATGCAATTGGACTACCTTACTGGTATTCAACGGAAACGCAATCCCCCACTTGGGCTCCAATACGGCTTGGCTCCCAATATGGCAAGGTAATATGACTTGGTTGGGGAAGATATATTATTCATAAAAACGAGTTTGTTATAAGACCAAACTGGTTAATTGGACCAAATTCCAAATTCAGTTTTACCAATACGGCTTGGCTCCCAATATGGCACGGTAATATGACTTGGTTGGGAAGATATATTATTCACAAAAATGAGTTTTTTATAAGACCAAACTGGTTAATTAGACCAAATTCCAAATTCAATTTTACCGCGGATTTCCAGAATCATATGAGACAGACAATCATATCAATTCTATGTTTTCTTAATTTTAATTATATAAACACTACCAATTCCGGTGAAGCGAAAGATTATATCAACGTGTACCCAGTAAGAAAGTCGATATATATATAACCAATGATCACTCAGTCATATACTTCAATAATATGTTGTCCCACCTGGTGAACATGTAAATTGAAAACAAGGATCTTATGAATTCAACTGAAGAAACAATAGTCATTATTGTTTAGATTTTTTCTCTTGAATATGAGCTCACCAAAACTAAGAAGTATCCTCCTCCTGCAGCTTCTTCATACATCTAATTCTGACTGTCATGTCCCAGTCCAGTCTGCCGGTAAAATCAAATGATACTTCCTTCGCCCATTACATATTACATAATCAGTTCGTGGGAAATGAGAGTCGGTAATTAGTAAATGGAAGACGCCAACATTTTAGAGGAACTGCAAATCTCCTTCAATGCCAAAAAAATAACTGACAAAAGCTGCCTTACTCTTTCGTTTACTAGCTGCAAGTTACTAATCGATTAAGACTCATCAATCCATTTGTCAGTCATCTCGTATTCACGTGATCTTGACGTGTAGATCGCTTAAGGACTGCTTAACTTATGTTTCCATTGTTTAATGCAACGGATAACAACTCAATCTCTCATACAAACAACTCCCTTCGTCATGAAACTGGCCATCACACAGTCTGTTAATATGTTGCTTCCTCGAGTTTTGTTAATAGATTTCCCCACCTTGTATTTGGATTTGTGTTATACCAAGGCCAGTACTGTGTTTTCTGATCATAAAATTCTTTAGTACTACCCTGCAACTGTCAGTTTAGAATTAATTACACCTATAAGTGTCTAGTTGAGATATGGACATTATCTCTCAATAGTAAAATATGGATAAAGGACCTTTAGAAACACTTAATTTGTGGTCTATCACTGTTTCAATGTTTTTAGCTATAAGTTAAATGACTATAAATCATCATTGAAAAAAACTATATTCAACATCTTTTAAAAAACTCTGTTTCAATGTTTTAGCTATAAGTTAAATGACTATAAATCATTATTGAAAAAAAATATGTTCAGCATCTTTTAAAAAACTTTAAAAATTGAATAAAACATTGATATCAACATCAATAAAATATAATATAATGACAACCACAAAGATTTAGTTATAAATGTATTTATAACATCACAAAGATTTACTTACTAGTATTTAGGAGTTTTACCTGGCCGTATTTCGTACTGTGCTTTCTGTAATAATGGTTTGTCCATTTGCTGCTATGCACCTGTGGCCGAAGGCGTTTGGAGCTTCCATCAGGCCTGGAATTTGATGTTTCACAGAACGTTTTTCTCATTTTTACAGGTATTTGACATATAATTTTTTTATGAAACCGTCAATATTGACAAGTAAAAAAATATTTAAAACATATATTTGACATTTATAAATTTAGATATCCCGTCAAAATTTTTAATACCTATATAAACTACTAAAACTTAGCCAACAATTATTAGCCATTGTGTTGGGTCAGCTCTTTATTTTCTTGTATGTGTATTGTATTTATTTATATTCTATGTTTCTAATTGTATTATTTGTCTTCAGCTGTGAGACTTCAGATTTTTCCAAAAAGAATCTTTAAAAAAAAAATCTTTAAAATTTTATAATTTACTTACTGTAAATAAATTGACAGTCAGCAAAATTGGTTAAACCGTCAAATGATAGACACTAAAAACTTGAAACCATCCATTTTTATTGACAGCCACAAGAAAATTGAATTTCCAGGCCTGCTTCCATGGGATGAGGTTTGGTCTGTGATTAATTCATGGTGGCGGTGACTAGGGGTTTTGCGGAGGTATGAGCGTCTAAAAGAATGTGGATCTGCATGAACAAAAGGATGCCAAAGATTAAGAACCAAAGGTTCTGCACCTTAATTTCAGATTCTTCAATTGAAATATCAGCATCCGTGCCAATGCGCAGAGCACGTAACGAAGATTCAAAATCTAATTTTCCTCTCACAAAACATGGCAAATGATATTTCTCTAACTCATATACTTTAAACCATTTATTTAAAGAACTTAAGCTTTCCAAAAGTTCACCATCCATCTTGGAGATTCCGGGATGAAGAAAAGACCAATAATCAACAGAGCACAGGGAACTACTCATGCATCACCACCCAAGAACAGTCAATTTTAATCTTTATAGAAAGAGACTATAAATTCTATACGGTTGTAAGACCCTCTTACTAATTACATACTTGGAATTGCGAGAAGTCTCCATGAAACAAATAACCCAAATAGATATGCCAGCATTATACTAACAATAATTGAAAGTTGTGCCAAACTATAGAAACTTTGATGAGTCATAATTAAGGTTTCTTTAGGCTTTACAAGTCACTTTCAACCATGTTTTGATACATCTCCTTCCAAAATCATGATGAAGT
>LPNX010197428.1:978092-1031782 GCA_001517045.1 Pseudotsuga menziesii | reverse complement strand
AACTTAGCCAACCCCGGGGCTTCCATCATTGTGTTGGGACTGAACATTTTGACCTCAGAGCGAATTGCATCCTTTAGACCACTGATAAAACAACTCCGGTAGAAGCCATCAGGTAATCCTTCAGTGTGATTAGCTAGTTTCTAAAATTCAGTTTGATACTCTTTCACAGTGCCAGTTTGGCGAAGTTTAGTGAGAGCTCCTGTGAAGTCATCAAAAGCATTAGGACCAAATCGTTGCAAAAGGAGCTGGCAAAAATCAGGCCATTTTGGCTCTTCATGAGCCTTGATGTACCAACGATACCATTGAAGAGCTTCCTGTTCCAAATGAAAGGAGGCAAGTGGAACTTTGTTGACATCAAAAGTATTATGAAGACTGAAATACTATTCTGAACGATAGATCCATCCAGTCGGATCAGTACCATTGAAGCGAGGAAAATCTAGCTTTGGACCGCGAAAATTGCTGGAAGAAGAGAACCCATTGTCTGATGAAGACTCGTACTGTCGTATGGTGTTCATAGCTGAATGCTCAAGATGGAGACCGAGAAATTTTTCATCTAGTTCCTGGAGTTTGGCTTGAATGGCTGCAAGTGCTTCCTCCATGGCTTTTGCTCTTGTGCGAGTGACAACCATAACCAGGAGGTTTTTTTTTTTTTTTTTGGGGGGGGGGGGGGGGGGGAAGTGGGTAGAAAAACAAAAATAGAAACTATTTCAGTAGAGGAAAATCAGGATTTGGGAAAAAATCGAAAGGGTCATTTGGATTTGAGTCAGTTTTGGACACTGTCGAAAGGACAAAGAAGCAAAAAATGGGGATTTTAGGAGGGGGGTGAAAGAATGAGAAAATTTGGTAGAGAGGGACAAAGATGCAGAATGAGGAAAGGAATACGGTGGCAAAATTTGAAGGCGTTTGGGTGAAAATCGAAGGAGTTATGGAAAACCCTAAAAATAGACAAATGTGGGATTTCAGTTCTTGGGAAGTGGAATTTGGGATAGGGTATTTAGGAATGAAATATACATAATGGAATTGCAGAGGTGTCAATGAAGTTTCAGGGAAAACAGAGTTGAAACCAAGGAGATATGGCCGAAAAACAGAATTTTATACTTTCTGCAACGGCGTGAAAGTGATCGAAAACAGTGGAATCTGCAACGGCGCGGAAGTGATCGGCAACAAATGGATCTGCAACGGCGCGGAACTGACCGGCAATAGTTCTGGACAGAGGAAATCTACAATTGTGCAACTGAAAATAGATATGGACCCCAGGTATGTGCGGCTTCCTATCGGTTCAAGGGAATCACTCGGCCACCAATGTTGTCTGACGGCTTGCGTATTGGGGAAGTAGCCCTCACTCCACGGCTCAGGTAAAACTGATAACCGCTTGGCCACAAACGACAGCTCTTGGTTTACCTCACAGATGGGAACTAGTCAATCAGGTAGGGATCGTTGCCCTTTTCGCTGGCAGGTCCTCTCAATGGGCCAGCTACTTCGGGGTTCCTGTGGTACTCCTCACAATGAGTTTTAGGGCTTATGCCCAAGTACTTCCCACAGTTAAGCGGATAGGGATTATTCCCAGATCCGAACCTGCAACAAAAGAGAAAAAAAAATTGGGCATAAATTTCACCCAACGAGCCCAAGAAAGTGCTCTGATACCAGATGTGAGGACCCTGCAGCAAATAATTAATCAAAATACACGATATAGCAGCAGAACTCAAAATCATTTTTATATTAATCACAGGCCACTTCGAGGGGGCAACCTCCTTTGAGCAAGCTCAATACAAAATAACTTCATGGTGCCTTCCTTGGCCTCAACACACACTTATATACTAAAAATAGGCGCCAATACTATGGGTCAAAACCATAGGCCAATATAAACTATGGATCAACAAATACTACAGGCGGCTTACAAAGCATATGCGCCCAACAACAATAACACAAACTATGGATCAACAATTACTATGGGACGACTTACAAAGCATATGCGTCCAACAACAATATACTAACATGGGTTCCTAACAATTTTCGAGGTGAAATAGCTAAGAATAAGAACTTCACCTGATTCACTGTACCAAGAGAACCCCACAAGTGCTTCGGAGTTGTCTCGGCTATATATACTGGTACATGAATTTACCACAACACATGAAGAACATCAGATTCTCAAGAGCTTCTCTATAGTAGCCATCTTATCAAAAAAAATTGGAAAAGGAAGGGCATGTGGGAAGTGGTGGATTTACTGTGAATGATATGACTCCCACAACAAAGCCTGTCAATATTCTACATGCATACAAGAATGAAGCATTCTGCAACAAGGTAAACGTGGCAAGACTAATTCAGAGTACTTGTTTTCATACAACCCTTACGAAGACAAGATTTGCATACTAAACACACAAATACATAATTTGATGTTCATCTTTTCCAAATGGAAGAGTTTTCAGACAAACTTTCATCCAGGATAGCACAAGTTGCCATTATTCAAAATATTTTCCATTACTCAAACCACCGGAACACAATTTCAAAAAAACCTCTGCAATCTTTGAAAACTCTAAAGATCAGATATATGCATCTTTGTGAAAAATGAAAACATCCTGGAAGTTACTTCAAAAATCAAACTCAAAAGATCAAAGATAAACGTGAGAAATACTTCATGAATTATCTGGAACTTAGTTCTTATGAAATCCAACCTCCACTATCCACACCGTCATTGACAGGATCCTCCATAACACCATTACAGCCCTACAATGAATTAATTGAGCGACACACCTTTAAACGATAGTTCTTATGAAATCCAAGTTCCAACCTCCACTGTCCACGCGGTCGTTGACACGATCCTCCATAATACCATTACAGCCCTGCAATAAATTAATTGAGGGGAGAAAATCCATAATACCCATTTCAATTTCGAATGAGCCTCATTATCTTCCTTCCCATTGTACGGTGTAGAGGTGACCAAAACGACGAATGGACAAGAGTAAGCATATATAATATGCACATATACATAATAATGATACTGCAAATCCAGATTTATTATGAATATACCTAGGCCAGGAAAGTGTGAGGACTGGCAAACTTGTAAATGATTACTATCAGGGCGATTTTTCCATCCTCTGCTTGATGCACCAGATGGGTTTCTAACGGATGACTATTTCAACACAAACTGGCACTTCAGCTAAAGATAATTTAGTGTAGTAGATATCAGAAAAGGGTTGCGAGATTATACCGTTTTCCGTCCATAGTATGCTCGGCCAGAGCGTGCCAATGGCATTGATTCAGTGCAAATAATTTCCCTTCTATCTCAATACTACCGGTGCCATTCGGCCATTTCAGCTGATGCAACATATACATATGTATAAAAACATACCCGCCATTCGACCATTTCAGCAAAAATAGAGATTGGGGAGGTGAGGTTGAGGAACTAGATTATTTTTTATTATTCTGTTAAATTCATAAATGAGAGAGAAACATATTGTTGGAGATCAGGAAACACTTATTATTTTTGAAACTACATATAGCTTCTTGTTAGTAGGATGCTGTTACACAACAGGTATAAAGAGATATGGGCTTTCACTCTTAATGGAGACTACTGTGACTAGTCTATTAAGGTTGCCATGGAACATGGAACTAGGGCAATAAAACCATAATTTAATGAAGACACTCGGTTATACGTTATACACATCACTGGTTTGTTTCCTTGCTTAGTGTAGCAGATATCAGAAAAGGGTTGCGAGATTGTACCGTTTTCCGTCCACAGTATGCTCGGCCGGAGCATGCCAATGGAATTGATTTAGTGCAAATAATTTCCCTTCTATCTCAATAGTACCGGTGCCATTCGGCCATTTCAGCTGATGCAACATATACATATGTATAAGAACATACCCGCCATTCGACCATTTCAGCAAAAATAGAAATTAGGGATTGAAAGCAGAACGAGAGCAACCGAGTGACAAACCTTAACCAGCAATGCCACTGAACGAGAATTTGTACCATTAAATGCCCCTTGAACATGACACTAAGCTAACAGGTGCTATCAAGATAGGACAGGAATAAATGAACCTGCAGAGCTACCATCATGCTAAATCTGAAAGCATTAAATGAACCTGCAGAGCTACCATCATGCAAATTTCCTAACCATGTATTAAGGTGTTGCATTGAATACTAACCCGTGCATCAGCTTCGGAAAGGTGTATGCAATAGACACGTATGTATGATCAAGGAAAAAACAAAGTTAATGCTGCTGACGTTATCCCGTCGCCGGGTCTTGGGCCACAAAGTCCCACACCTACGTCACCTATATAAACCAATAAAAAACAAGATAAATCAATATTTAAATAATTCCCAAAAAAAATTAATACAAACTATATCAAAAATTATATGATTTTATTAAAGTTGCAACAAATTACTTCAAATAATCGCCTTGAGCGATTCATATATATTCCCTCGGGCGGGGACATAATAAATATCATATAGCCCTTAGTCTAGGAAAATAACAGAATTTCAATCAATTCTGGTATTAGATAGAAATTTCTGGGATTGAATACTTTTGTTTGGATGAATTTTGCAAAAGAGGCCATTTTGGGTAGATTTTGATTGCAGTTTTCCTATTTTTAGGAGCATTAGATTGAATTGACTATTTTGCTAAGGAGATACTCATAGGTGTTTCTTTGTAATAATTGTGTCATGGAAGTATATTTTGAATTACTTTTGAATCTGGATTTTGATATATCGTGATTATCTATATGCAAGATAATATGCGAATATTTAATTCGAATACCCAAATTTTTTGCTGCAAAAATGGGAATCAGAGAATTTCAAAGCGACCAATTTATTTTCGATTCCATGAAACCAACCATTTGGCCCCTGGTATCTGGAGGCTTAGATCAAGTTATGACAATCATACAAGCAGATCTACTGAGATTGATGTGGCATTACCCAGAGACTATAGTGAACTACTTCAACAGGTATGCATCTTGGTTTTAAACAAAATAATATTTTCCTATCTTGTTTGCAATGTTAAGGGTTTATGTATTTTGGATATCATCTTTGTTTGGTATTTTGTTATCTATAATTGTTACTGTTCTAGATCCTTGTTTTCTGTCTTGACTCTCATTTTTAGGTGGTACTTTAGGACAAAGTGAAATAACATCATAGAGTAAAATGGGCTTGTAATCTTTAAAGCAAGAGGGATCATTCTTCTTAGAAATAAAAGCAAGGAAAGCTATGTTTAAACTTTAAAGCCCACGCAATTTACCAGAAATCCTAGATTCTTCAACTATCCTTATTATCTCCTACTCCAAGAACTTGTAAAAGCCAATATAAAATTCCATGGTCCATCCATCAGGACCTAGGTTCTTTGCCTTAATGAAGGAAGACAAAAACCCCTTCAATTATTCTTTGGAAACTTATGCTTCTAATCTTTCTTTCATTTTTTGATCAAAAAGTTTTGGAAAAAAGTCTAATGATCCTCATATGCTCTGCAATATAAGGGACATCAGGTTTCCTTCAATGGAGTGTTTTAAGATCATTAAATTATAAATTGGCCCCACATACCAATGGAAAATCACGCACTACCTTTATGAGTGCAAAGGCTTTATCATTTCACTTCATTATCCCTATATTATATTATGAAAATTAATTGTTTCCCTTCTAAAAACACATTTGAAGGTACACCGTTTACTATTCTAGGTTGATTATTGATATAGTTTCTCTTAGAATCTTATTCCATGTTGGTGATTTTGTTTTAAAGTTAGTTAACTAGATTTTTATTGCACTTCTAATTATGTCATCCAGCTAGACATTTTTCAATAACAAAGAACCAAGTAATCAACAAAAATAAGATATGTATTTCCCTTTGCGACTTTTGTCTAATCAGAGCGTTTCAACAACAAATAATTAATTAATCTTTTATAATTGTGGTCTTTGGATATTATCACTTCAAACCTATGTCATGCCAAAAGTATGTTTCTTTTGCACACACTCCATGCACTTAATTGTGCAGACGAGTAACATAGCTGGTGTCACCATCTACCTTTTGTGTT
This sequence comes from Pseudotsuga menziesii, assembly GCA_001517045.1. Classification (NCBI taxonomy): domain Eukaryota; kingdom Viridiplantae; phylum Streptophyta; class Pinopsida; order Pinales; family Pinaceae; genus Pseudotsuga; species Pseudotsuga menziesii. The sequence continues at coordinate 1,025,759 of LPNX010197428.1, read as the reverse complement.
GGTAAAACCACACCTTACTTGGATTTTTAGGTGGGTAAACTAATTTTATTCTCCTTTGTTTATCTGTGTGAAGTTGGTTTACGGTTTCTTGTGAAACTTAAGGTCTACTGGACCTTTCATAGTTTTCAATTCTAAAGTATTGTGATTCTGAATTATTTCATTGGGTGTCTATTTGTAGAATTCGAAACAGTTGACATGACTACAAATATTGTCCTTCCTTTGCAAGGATACTGATAAGCCTTTTGAGTAACTCTTGAGTTTCTTAATTCTAAGTCAGAACAGATAGGTGTCCACATAAATTTGTTATCTAGTATAAGGAAGTGACAAAAGGACTTTGTTCTAGTTGCTAGACTTTTTTGAGAGTGCATTTAAGGAGAGATTAAACCATCTATTGAAATGCCTTATTAGAAAGGGAGCAACATTTGAGTTGTAATGACCAAGTGAAAATAGGTCTCTAGTACCAAGTTCATTTAATTTACTATGCTGACAATATGTTTTTCTTGATATTTGCAGTGTGATATATAAATTGCATATCTTGTATTTCTTCAGGTCTCCAAGTTAGTAGTTCTTTATATCAGATCTAGCTAATTTCCTAGTTTATTCAATTTTCTTTTTTGTTCTTGGATTAGTGTGCTGAAAGACTATCTTCTATTAAGTGCACTGTTTGAAGATACTACTTTATAAATCTAATGTAAATTGTTGCTCTTAAATAGATCACAACGAATGCTAACCTTTTTTTGATAGCCATATCTTTTAATATGTGTGTTATTTTCCTTTACATATATGATAATATTCTTTATGAACATTGTTGGTAGTGTATCTTGTTGTAAATCTATACTAAATTTTGCTGCAAGTGCCTTTATCATTTTAAGACTGGGTATAAAGGGATGACTATTTGTATTAGTATTATATTTCTGTTGTTCATTTACACTAAGGAATAGTGATTTTTGCAATCCCATTTAGCCAATTTCTTGAGTTTTGTTAAAATTCCTAGAAAAGGTTTATGGATTTCAGAACTTGCTTGATCATATATTGTGAACTTATACAGTCTATCATCCTTTGTCGACCATTAGATACTCATAGTTGTGTATTGATCACTTTTTCCATTATAGAGGACTATGTAAGTTAGGTTCCCGAATTTTTAAAGGGTGCTAGCTCAATGGAAGAGTGCCTGCCTTACAAGCAGGAGATTGGTGGTTTGATTACTCCATGCCCTAATGATATTATAATATCCGTTAAAAACAACTAAATTATTAACAAAAAAAAAGAGATAAGTGGCCAAACAAAATGACCAAAATTCGTATATAAAATTACTAAAAACGACTAAATTAGTGACCAAAAAATGAGAGATGCGAAACTAGGCATTAAAGAGGATGCAACACGTGGCGCTAATGATGAAGCCAAACATGGCGTTGATATGGTAGAAAAATAAGATACAAAACTAGGCATTAAAAAGGATGCAACACGTGGCGCTAATGATGAAGGCAAACATGATGTTGATATGGTAGCAAAATAAGACGTTACTTTGGATGCAAAACATGGTGCTACATAGGAAGAAAAATATGGTGCAACAATAGAAGAAATATTTGGCATCATTTTGGTAGCAAAGCACGATGCAAAAAAGGAAGCAAAAATTGGTGCAAATTTGGAAGCGAAAATTGGCACATATTTGGAAGTAAAACATGGTGCAAAATGGGATGCTAAAGTGGTAGCAAAAATAGATTCAATATTTGATGCTACTTTAGATGCTAACATGGTGCTATTAAGGATGCAAATATGGCGCTAATGAGGACATCATTTAAGAAGCAAAATCAAACACTCGTTAGGAAGCAAAATAGGACGTTATTTAGAAAGAAAACCTCAATGTTGTTCAGGAAGCAAAGTCGGGCACTATTTTGGAAGCAAAAAAATAGACACTATTTTGGAGGTCATAAAGGATGCTATCTAAGAAGCAAAAAAAGATGTTTTTTGAGACGCTTTAAGTTTTTTCCATGACACGTCCCATTTAGTGTCTAGTTTGACCACTCAATGTAAAAAAAAATACACTAGAAAAGGACGCTAAATGGGACGCTAATTCCAGGATTTGTTGTAGTGCATGATATCTTGGTACCCATCAGTAGGTACATCAACCCTTAGGCACCTCACCATGATCCCCATCGGTAGGTATCTCATCAAAACATCCATCAATAGATTCTATATTATCCATGTCTCGAATGTTTAGATATTATTTTACAGACCCTTCTCCTTCACTACCAACATCTTGCAATGAATTTCTCTCCCATTCATATATATTTTCTTCATGTATCCTTTCAGTGACTCTGGATGGGTGAAGGTGCACATCCATATCATCTTCATCTATTTTGGCTCCAGGTGGAAACCATCTAGTTCCCACTTTCTTCGACACTTCATCCACCATATGTGCAATCCTTTCCATGCTTGTCCTGCAGTATGGGTCTTTGAACAACTTATGCATCTCAAGAGACCAGTACTCTCAAACAGAAAGGTGCTTCAAAATTCCATCACTCAGTCCCCAATAATCTGCAAGGTAAATAAATGGTTTGCTTGGCCTCCCTCTATAAGAGAACCCATCATGAATAGATATTGGCCTCATGAATTCATCATAAGCTGAAACATAGAATTCGTCGTCATCCTTTTATGTGAAATGCGATGAATTACTACATGTTGGTTCTTCGTATATGAAATTGTAATCTTCTTTATACAGTATGATAATCACCTTCTTCAACTGTGACATGTACCAATATCATGGATACAACTTTGAACTTGAAAACATAATTTCCACAGTATTAGAGAAAATTTCTCTGATACCACTTGTATTACCAATCATATATAAGGATATATCAACTCTAACACAAGGAATCAATAAAAAGGACTCAAAACTATGTGCTAGGAAGAGACCGTGGTTGACTAGTTTTGCTCCAAATAGTGTTGGGATCTTCTTCAGTTTATAAGGCCTCAACGAATGATTATCAAAGTGGTCATTAGAGGTCTACAAATATATTATACGTGCATCCGATCATAATATATACCAACTTGTATATTTGGCACACCAACTCAGACAAACTTAGCACACAATGAACTAGGTGAATCAAACTAGGATTTTTATCAAAAACTAAAGTGGGCTTTTTATTGTGAGAGCCTTAGAGAAATGAAATATCATTTACTTGACTCTTGAATTTTGCTCTATAAATTTTTAGAATATTTTGAGAAGATTTAATAGGAAAACTAGTAAGAAAGGTTTCTAGGACTAGTCAACTAGTCTGACTTAAGGAAGACTCAAATAGTGTCGGGATGGTTCGAGTTCTAAAAATCATGGTTGGAATGTTTTCATTATATTTTTAATGAGTATAATAAATTGGTAGAATCTAGTTTGGATTTGTCTTGATGTTTTTATGACTTTAACATTGAAACTAGCTCAAATTTCATGGCAATCTAGACTAGGTGCACACAAGAGGATAGAAACCCATATTTTATTCATTGCGACAAGTAAATAAAATATTGTTAATGAGTATAATAAAGTGGTAGAATCTAATTTGTATTTTTCTTGATGTTTTCATGACTTTAACACTGAAACTAGCTCAAATTTCATGGCAATCTAAACTAGGTGCACACAAGAGGATAGAAAACCATATTTTATTCATTGTGACAAGTAAATAAAATATCATAGTTATGATATGACTACATCAGTGGAATCCTTTAGAGGATGAATTACATCATAAATTTATGAGAGAGAAGAATCGAAGGATCCTCCTTAAGAAAGGACTAAGAATCATGAAGAATTGGATTGGAAGGATTCTTAAATCATTGGAACTGGATGGAAATTCATTGGGTATGATCATAAGGCATACAATAAACTCAATTATGAGTATTGTATGTCCTCGTCCTCACATTATAAGCATTGGTAACATCTCTCAAATTGGACTAGGGGCACATCTCCCAAGTCTAGAATACCACAATGCTCTTAGATCAATTCACAAACTAACAAACTATGTGATAGTGATGCATTATTCTTATCGTATATACCTATTTGGATTCAAGGTCAAATTCACTCTTCATGTGATCAACTTTACTCAACCAATATCCCCTCATGAGTGGATATAAACTTGCCTTGCTTTCCAAGCTTGTCTTTTTGCTTTCTTCCTCTAATGCTTTATCTTGCTTTATTGTGTTATTCCAGTTTTTCTGCTTTATTCTTTTTTTCTGCTTTTGGCCTTATTTATCCCGCTTTCCCAATTTTATCCTTCTGTATTTTGCTTTTTATACTTTTAACCTTCTTTTCATCTTTATACTACTCTCTCGCTTTCCTGCTTTGTGCCAACTTTCCTTGCTTTATTTTGTTTCCTTTTTCTTTTCTGATTTGGATGTTTTCTTCTTTCTTTCCTTCTTTTGCAAGATAAGGTGATTTCTATTTTATTTCTTATTTTGTAAGGTTCCTTTGGTCAAACCCTATCTCCTAATGCACCCCACTTGGCCCATTATCCTTATTATTTTAATTAAGATAAAAATTGCTCATGGAAAATAATTTATCTAATAGTGCATCTTCAACTTTATGATATAATAGCTGGTACTATTAATTAATTTCCTTATTCCAAAATCTAATCCCAATCAATTAATGGAATCTATTCTTAAAACCATAGGGACTAATTGGCTAATGGAATTATCCATATGCCACCAAAATGAGGACATGACAAACTTGCCATCTATAGGCTTTCAGCAGACCAAAACTTAAACAAGTTTATGGATTGTTTAAGTAATCCATCCATGAGTCATATAACTTGTAAAACATATGCTTCTCATCTTAGAGCTATCTAGTGGAATTTCAGAGAACACTTATAGTCTCATATCTCTTTGCATTAAAGCTGATAATCAGAATTACAACTAGACATTAAATTTTGAAACCTTTATTAAAACAAATCATTGTTACAGTTATGATAATTTTACAAACATTGTATACTTCAGGCAGGGAATCCTTTAAGAAGTTTAACAACCTTCTACAGGTACTAGGTATTCACATGTTATAACTAAGAAAAATCCTTCTTTAACTTGCAATACCTTGAATGAAGACATTCAAGCCCAAACGAAGTGTCTATAATAATTTCCCATTAATATTTCAATCATGAAATGACTATTAAACTGGAATGGATCACACAAACCCATTAGCATCCTTTGGAACCCCATTTGTTTAATACGAATATCCAACCAAGGAATCATCATTTCGATTACAATCTTTGCAGGCACAATGAACAAGTCACATTATCAATTCCTTATCATAACATTAAATTTGTCCAACAATTTTTCATTTAATTAACTAACATTCATTCATGAACAACATACACATTTTTCTTTGTCACAAAACAAGATATATAATTAATGTTGAATTAATATAAAGCTTCAAGCAGTTAACTGAATACAAACTATCTGGAAACTCGATTCGTGGCTGCCACGCTCCACCCAATCGTAGGAAACTATGCTCATATATCTCTTAGCAGAACACCACCCTTGAGTTGAGACTCATGGATTCACCAACCAAACTTCTCACCAATCCCATCGTTCTTAGAATTTCTCACTTAATAATCAAGATAATGGGCTCACTACCAATTCCATGCCAAACAATGCAAATCATTCTCTTAGATTCCTTTTACTGGCACAATAGTGATGACTCTCATTGTTTTGAATGCTCAAAATTCCACTACGTTAACTACATGCATTGTTTGCCATTTCATTGGAGCAACAGAGGAAAATAGGGAGATGATTATAACAATAAATTGACTCGCGAGTTTAGGTTTGAGGTCTCATGTTTTCTACCAGTCCGACAACCACTGCATAATAGTCAAATGGAAGCTTTGCTTAGGTTCTGGTCATGGTTTCCTAATCTAACCAACGATTCCAAATTAACAATCACTTTGTGTTTTTCTTCCTTTCCTTTTGCTTCCTTGCGTTCAAACACTCTACATGCAAAAATGTCTTCTGTGTTCTGCATTTTTCATTTGGTGGACTAGGCTCTCTAGCCTTCCCCCATTATGCGTACTACCTTCTCAGCTACTACCCTCTCTCTCTCTCTTCCCAAATTCACTTTTGCATGAGACTACTCTTCTCCATGCAATATGTGTGAAATACAATTAATCTCCCCCTTAATCACCTTAAGTTGGGTTTAAGGTTAATTAAAGAGGTTTAGGTTCACTTAGGGTCATAGGGTCGTATTTGATATCTTTAGGGTTAAAATAAGGTTATAACATAGCCCCCTAGGCCATCTACAACCCCCTCACTATCTCTGGTGAATACATGAGTCCCCAATCTTCTCATCGTTCGGCCTCAACACGACTAGTTATAGATTTTTATTAATATTTAGAAACATAAAATGAGTTTCAGCCACCTTAGCACTCATAGTCATTTACATAAATATATTTATCATACTAGGGGCTTAGGCCAGGGGTGTTATAGCTACACGGGGGCTTCACTTCTTGACCAATATCCTATCATGTTAGTTCATATTATGGGTTTTAAAATTATCAAAATTTGAACCAATATATTGCAGGTATTGGGGGATGAGGGGTTTAAGGTGGGGGTGGGTAGGGTGGTTTATAAGGATTGAGGTATAAAAAGGGGTGGGGAGGAGGTTTTAAGTGTTGGGAGGGGGTTTCAACAAAAAGAGATTGGGTCAATATCTCTGGAAATTAAGGGTATTCTTTAATATCCCATCATCGCACGTGCTATGTGAGATGTTCACTAAGTGAAGTTCCCGTGTATAGCTAGATCTAGAAGCAATGGGTTGAGACTCATACTATTGAAAGAGGATTTGTAGGAAGGCACAAACCCACCACTATGCAATGCTTACACAATTTGATAGAAAAAGTTAGTGGATTCATGGGAGCCACTAACATTGCAAAAATTGATGAAGAGCTAGCTCACCTCATCCAATATTTAAGGTTCTCTAGAAGAAGAAACTCTAAGTACTTAACTTTGGAACTACATTGACACACAGAGATGTTAATCACAACAAAGTAAGACTCATTGGAGGAGAGATGCAACCCAACTCTACAAAAAATCAAGGAGACTCTCAACTAGTTAAATAACAAATACAATTTTTTGTTGGAATCCCTCAAAGGTTCAAACAAAGCTACAAAGGAAGAGACAAAGGAAAATGGAGAATAGAACCAAGAAGGTAGAGATCCCAACATCATATCTCATTAGGTGATTATGCATACTAGTGGATGAGGATTCATAATAGTCAACAAAGAGTCAAGTCTAGTTTTTCTGATATTCCTATATAGTTTATGTTTTTTCTACATAACACTTAGAGATTATAGGCCAAGTCTTTTACAAATTTGTCATTTTTTTTATGATAACTAATAATGACCATAAATTACATAACAAACTTTGTTTTCCTAAATTTCAATTTCTTTATAAAGACTAAAGATGACAACATAAAAACAACATTAAATTTTATTTTTTATAATGCTCAAGCTTATAGCTTAAGCTATATATACAACCACATTTTTAGCAGACACCATAAACCTTTTAATAAATAAATAAAAAACTTATTTTTAAAAATCATAAGGAAACAAAAACTCTTCGTCATTAAAATTCAGGTGTTAATTTAAAACTAGCATTACACCTTCTACATCAAAACAACCTGCTCCAAATTAAAATGGTTAGATATCCACTTCATCTCAATGGAGAACATATATCTTATTTTTAATAAATTATATATATATATATATGTGTGTGTACAATAAATGCATGGTTACTTATAATATATTGACTTATTTTTTTTATATAAAAAAAATCAAGTATCATCAACCATGTATCCAGTTAAAAAAACTACATTTAAAAAAGCAACAAAACTATGAATATGAACTCATTTTAACGATATTATATATATTATCGGTTCTTTTAACCTGAATACAGCCACCACCATGGTAGTTGTACAAGCTTTTTCTATAATACAACGTACATATACCACACTCCCCCCACAAAAATAGATACAAAACTTTTATAAAAAAAATGTATAATAACTATTATGACATGACAAATACCCAACAAACATATATACTCACATAAAAAGTACCCAACAAACGTATTTTACTTGAGCTCTATCTGCTTATCTTTTTTGTTGTTTTACTCAAACCTAGTCGTCATATTGTTGCACCACTGTTGATGGTGATATCAAATCAACAGGGGAAAAGATAATTAAAAATAAAATTATTTAAGAAGTACCTAACAAACATAGGTTACTCGAGCTCTATCGGCTTTAACTTTTTTGTTATTAAAAATTAATTGTCAAATTGTTTCACCAGTGGTGATATCAAATCAACAAGAATAAAATTAAATTAAAAATGAAATTAATTAACTCAACTCCTAAAAGATCGGTTAACAATGGACAGAGATTGCTTCGCATCATTGAATTAATTTACTGTTACAACCAAAGTAGAATAGTGTCGCGTAATTCGAGGAATAAATAATTTAAAATTGTGAAAAGAGCAACTTTGCCCAAGCAAACAATAATTGGCCTCGAGTAGGGTTTTCCCTTATCGTCGCTTCTCTTTCTGTTGCTTATTGAGGGTTTCAACATATTACTGTCTGAAGCAAGATTGAAGGGCTCTTTTACAGGTATGAAGTTAGCCACTAGTATCTTTATAACACATCTTTCTTTATGATGTCATTGTTTTTGGAAAGAACTTTGTGGAAGAATGGAAGTACTTGTACAAATGGAAGTCATATTACTGTCTGAAGCAAGATTGAAGGGCTCTTTTACAGGTATGAAGTTAGCCACTAGTATCTTTATAACACATCTTTCTTTATGATGTCATTGTTTTTGGAAAGAACTTTGTGGAAGAATGGAAGTACTTGTACAAAATCCTCGGTATTTTTTGTTTAGCTTTGACAGGAACATAAGTTAATTTAGATAAATTGGTGTTTTATCAAAATAGGGTTTCTTTGGAAGTTAGCGTTGTAGTTACTTCTTTTTTTTGTTACAGTTTGGAGCATCAAGAAAGTGGTTTTAAATACCTATGGTTCTTCCTTAAACCAAATAGTTACAGGAAATTTCACTGGATGTGGTTAGTAAAAAGGATTGATAAAAAGCTATGCAACTGGGTGTATCGGTTGTTGTCTCTTGGAGGCAGATTAACTCTGGTCAAGGATGTTTTAACCAGTGTATCGGTGTATTGGTTCTCACTCATGACGGTGCCTAAATAAATTATTAGTTCTATCCGTTCAAGAATTTTTAATTTTCTATGGGAAGGGGTAGGAGCTGGAAGTTATTTCCATATTGTGGCTTGGGAGCCTTTGGATATTCCAAAGGGTAAGGGTGGCTGGAATATTGAAAATTTGAATTGGTTCAATATTGCTTTGTGTATAAAAAGTTTTTCGAAAAATATTACAAGAACAAGCCTTTGGAGCAAGGTATGTAAAGCTAAATATTTAAAATATTTTGATTGGGAATTCTAGTTCAAATTGGATGCTCTTGAGAATAGTGGAGTCTTAGTAATTTGGAACAATTTCATCAAGAATTTTTTATGGTTTAAAAAATGGTTGTCATGGGACATTGGGAATGGGAAACAATTTAGAGTTGGTATCGATCCTTTTGTGGGAGACAATGAAAACTACAAACTACCAGAGGACATTAGTAGTCATCTTGAACTTTTAGAAATGACTACTCTAAACAAAATTAAAAGACCTCCTTGGGAAGTTTTGAAAGGAATCTATTGGTTCTTGTCAAAATATTTGGGTATTTGGGAAGAGCTTTGGGATAGTTATATACATAATTTAAATGTGGAAAGTATAAGATTGAACTTTGAAGAGGATAAATTAAGTTGGTCTTGGAATAAGGTTATTGGGAAGGTAACAACAAAAGAGGCCTATTCCACAATTGTTCATTCTCTTTGCAATACCAAATGGTGGAATTATAAAATTTGGAAGTGGTATCTCCCTCTAAAAGATAAATCTTTCTTCTAACTTTTAATGGAAAACAAAGTTTTAACATGGAAAAACATAAGGAAAAGAGGATGGTTTGGACCAGGTTTTTGTCCTCTTTGTAGAAGAGAGGAAGACTTTGTGGATCACCTTTTCATTGAGTGTGATTTTATCAAAGTGGTCTGGTTCTTTGTTGCAAAGGATATGTATATGATTTTTGAGTGGGGAGAAGGAGGAATAGTTACAAATTTTGGTATGAAAAAGAGAAAACCTCTAGAACCCTTCCTATTTTTATCTTTTGGAATATTTGGAAGGTTAGAAATAAGGTTTTATTTGAGAATGTAATCCCAAATGATATTTTATGCAGTACCAAAAGCATCTCCCTTTTTAAAGAGTTTAACGGTGTCAAGAAAAGCAAAACTCAGAAGATGTTTTACAAGCCAAGTTTTACTCCTTTTGTAGTTGTTGGTTTCTTTGATGGTTCTTAGAAGGAAGGTAGATGCGGTTGTGGAATGGTGTTGGAAATTAATGATCAACACTGTTTTAATTTATGGATGGGTGGAGAAAAAGGGAGTAACACCAAAGCTAAATTCATTGGTATCTGGGCGGTTCTTTACTTTGTTAGCAAATGTGGTATAGACTCTTTGAACATCTTTGGAGATTCCAAGATTATAATTGAGTGGGAAAAAAGGAATTCAACTTGCACATTATCCATTTAAACAGTCGGTGTAGGAGGTCAAAGTTACTAATCACCTCTTTTATTCAGATATCTTTTAAGCATATAACAAGGATCTTCAACAAAGAAGCTGACAGGTTGTCAAAAATGGTTATTAATAGTGTTTTTGAAACCTTATACTTTCAAGAAGTTCAAGAGGATAAGATATCGATGGAAGGATCAATTACTTTAGATTAATGTTTTAGTTGTGGTTTCTTTTTGTATGTACTCTCTTGTATGGGCCTGTCTTGGGTGTAGGAGAAGAGAAGTTGTCTTGTATGTTTTCTGAGATAGTTATCTTGTAAGTCAGAGGTTGGCTTGTTTAGTTTTAGACAAGTGAGTGAGAGGCAGTAGATTTTTCTAGTCTTGTAAGAAGGTTTATGGTATGTATGGGAAGAACATTTCAATGTATGACTCTTTTTTTGATTCAATATGAATATCAAGAAAAAAAATCTTAAGAATAAATACATATTATTGAAAAATCAGTGAGTATGGAGTTTTCATTGCTTAATTGGAGTGACTACTTTCACATTAAAAGTTCTTTATTATTAAATAAATAATCTTAGAAATAAAAATAAAAATAGTATATTATGATTTTTTTATATATGATTTTTTAATAAATTCTAATATATTAAGTCAAAAATTCTTAACAAAATTATAGTTTATATGCAATTACATTACTCTTACAAATATTTTCACTATATTTTTTATTCTACAAACAAGAGGATTCTATAAGATAATTTGGCATTTGGTTAGCTATAAAATGATAATAATGATCATGATAGACTATATTAAAAAAAAAATCCACTTCAAGAAATTGTATCCATGTTTAGGAGCCTATATTGGTTTAACATTTTTAGCTTTACATAAAATTTAAATTAAGTAAAAAAGTTGTAGAACTTCAATATTCTAAGTGTAATAAGAGACTAATTTCAAATATATTAACATAAATGTTTTCATCTTATTTCTTACAATATTTTAGTACATTTTTGTTTTTCAATATTTGGAAAATATTTTTTCAATTTTTAATTTTCATTTAGAATTTGATTTAGGGGTTATACAATTCTTTTTGTATTGTTAACCTTAAATTTCATAGAAAATCTTTTATATAAGTTTACAATTAAAAAAAATAGAAAATTAGGGAAAAAATATTTGAAAACAAAATGCAAACCTAAAAATCAATTTCTCCCTGGACTTTGTATTGTATTTCACACTAAGGTATGGTGGAGGAGAAACTCCATAGGCTCTAGATTGTGTAGGACACAATAAGACTTGGTAGAAGAAACAAGGAAACAAAAAACCAGAGAATAAAGATTCAAATCAGTTGACTTAAGGAGGGAGAGGGATAGTTGAAGGGGGATGATCACTTTTTAGCAAAATAACACCCAAAGGCCAACGTACATGATGCACCCTCACTTTGTAGGATGCATTGATACACTAAGAAGTGATAGAGATGGACTAAGACCTAAGGCAAGGGTGATTGCAAGAGGATCTGAAGGTGAAAGAAAAGCCAACACTATGAGATTAGAAAAATTGATGAAGAAATGGCTCATCTGTTTTGAAATTTAAAGTTCTATAGAAGCAAAAACACAAGGTACTCAACTTTGGAACTATATGGGCACACCAAGGTGTTAATACTATGCCATCCAAACTTAGAGGAGAGATGTCACGAGATGTCACCCAACTCTGCCAAAAATAAGGGAGGGATCTCAATTAGCCAAATAATAAATAATATTTTCTGCCAAAATCCTTCCAAGGTTCATAAAGTTCTACAAAGGTGAAGGGAAAGGAAGATGGAGAAGAGAACCAACAAAGTTAATTCTACACAATTCCTAAAGACCATAAGTTAATTCTTTTATAAACTTGTTATTTTTCTTATCTGAAAGTTGGTAATGGCCATAGTTATGAAAGTTGGTAATGGCCATAGTTAAGACATAACAAAGTCTATTTTCTTAGTTATCAATTTCATTACATACGTCAAAATATGACTAACATATAAAAATATTAAATTTGGTTTTTGAAAATGCTCAAGCTATAAATGCCATGTGACATTAAACTATTAAAACAACTTACCAAAAATTAAATTAAATAATTATAAAATGTATTAAGATTATTATGACATCTTAAGTTTTTTAATAAAAAACAAAAACAATTTTAGAATTTACACACCTTCTTTTATATTAACATTCACACACAAAAAAACTCTATATCAATTAAAACTTACTTTTATTACTAAAAAAACTATAACACTCTCATAAATATGATCTACATATAACCTAATACCTCAACTAATCAATCTTATAAAAAAATAAAATAAAAATAAAACTTACATATTAAAATTAAACTTAAAATGGGACACTATAGAACCAAACAACCTTTCCAAATTAACATTTTTGATAGCGAATTACTAATCTCATGATATATATATATATATATATATATATATATATATATATATATATAACATGACAAGAACCGAACAAACATATGTTTTTTAATATATACAGCTTTATCTTTTTGTTAATTTATTAAAAGACCCCGTTATCATATTGTTGTACCAGTGATGCTTAGAAACCGACAGGAGAAAAGGATATTAAAAATAAAATTAATTAATTCCTGAGAGAGATTGGTTGATAATGGGCTCGTGTGTGATGTTAGCAAACCAACAATGGAAAATATTATTTAAAATAATTCCTAAGAGATTGGTTGACAATGAGCTCCTCTCAAAGATATTGGCTTAGATCTCGCTTCGCATAAATGAATTAATTTAAGACGAATAAAGTGGCGTAATACGAGGCAGAAGATATGAGCATAAATAGTTTTAAAATTGTGAGCAGATAAACTTTAAATAAGCAAATAATAGTAAATAATAATAAGTTTTAATGGGGACAGTGTATGGTGAGTCTGGAAGTATGTTATTTAGCAGATTTATGTTCAATTTTAATAAAGCTTTGATATAAAATGTAAGTTCAAAGCTAGCGCTTGTGAACTTTGTTAATAAACAATCAAAGCAATTATCTGTTATTTGTATTTGGTATGTTTTGGATGACATGTAGTAAAAAAATTGAAAAAATGTTCAATTTTAAGTTCAATATTTATTAAATTTTTATATTATTTTTAATAAAGATTTAAAAATACAATTCAATAATAAAATAAATTATTTAAATAAAAAGTAGAATATAATGATCACACAACTATTTGTAAATTTTGAAATGATGAGGTTGATTTTAATAAAAAAAAAATTTAAGAAAAAAAAATCAACTTATAAATAAATAATTAAAAATGAAATATAAACCCTACAATAATATAATTTTATTAACATCATGCTTTACTATTTTTATAATGTATAGTTAATCATTTGTTTTTAGCAAATTATCTTATGAATAGTATTAATTATAAAGTCAAATTTTGGTAGATCAAACAGTTGAGAGGGGTTTCATTTAAGGATTGGTGCTGTCAGGCCATGTGGGATCCCGATGATTTTGACCACTTAAATGCCCTTGGATCGTGGTTTCTCAAAGCAAAAATTCGCCCAACAAATCACAAAACACTTAACCAACAATATATATATATATATTAATTATAATATTAATAACTATGGCAAATTTGATATAAACATTTTGTCTTTGAAAAAAAGAATTGACATAGCAATCATATAACGTGAGAGCTTTTCAAGTTATTCTAAGCCATTTAGTATTATATTCATTTTCATAAGCATGTGTAGAATCTTCCTTGGTCTGAAAAATTCTACAATTCTTCCACGTGTAACAGAAAGTTATATTGGTTCTATAAAGTGAAATCTAAATACACCAAATCTTATTATTCAAACAAATTTGTAACTTTTGTTCCATTTAAAACATGTATTTCATAAATATTTAAAGGGCCACTGGGCTAACAAATGTCCTAAGAAAAAATCTAAGCCTAAATTAGCAGCATTTTGTGAGCAGCTAGATCCTCGTTGGTGGGGTCTCCCTTCTAAAGCAGAATCGCTCTCTGGCGAAGTTTTGTTTCTACCTTCAGATGCATCCAGTGACTCCTATGATTCTGAGTCTGACACAGACCCGGTTGCTCTTCAGAAATTTGACCCTGACTCCTCTTCTTCTGATTTTGAGTCAGTCCCAAATTTCGGAGGGTTTGAGCCCCCAAAATTTGACTTCTCTCTCTACATGTTTTCATTAAACAAACCACAAAGTCTTGAGAAGCAAATTGCAGCAATTGATCTACAGCTTTTTGAAACTCCTCCTTTTGAGTATACCTTGTGGGTATTATTAGTCTTTATTTTACATTATAATTATTTACCAATGGTTAATCAAAACTTGAGTTAAAATAATTTTATAAAATATAAAATTAATCCTAAATTATTATTATATTAAATTTAAAGATATATATTTATATATTAAACTTGAGTTAAAATAATTTTATAAAATATAAAATTAATCCTAAATTATTATTATATTAAATTTAAAGATATATATTTATATATTAAATTATTTACTAATAGATAATCAAAATTTATTTAAAATTAATTTTATATTTTAAAGAGAAAATGTAGAAGATTTGGGGTTTACAAAAATTAAGATATTATAAGGATGTGGAAGTTTATAAGTATATTTGGCTATTAACTAGTCTAAAGAAGAAAATTAATATAACCAAGATAAAAATGAACTTCGATGAGCTCCATAGTGAAACAGGGTGTTGGTCAATTCTTAAAATACAATGGATAGAAATGATTTCTCGTATCTTTGTAAGTCTATGTGTATTGAGGATGAAAATCACTTTTACTTAAAGTCTCGTGCTTACACCCACATTAGATATAACCTTTCTAACCTCTTAACTTCCTAAAACTATAATGAGTTAGGAAAGCTTCTCTTCAAGCTTTTTGAACATAGAAATAAATTTTTAAAGCAAACCAAATAATTTCCTACTTTCTTCTCTTTTAAGTATAATAAACCAAAATTTATATAAATAGATATTAATCTTCTTCACCATTATCACAATTAATCTAAATTATTATTATACTTGATTCAAATATATACATTAGATTATTTTTTAACTTTATTGAGATAAATTTTCAAAATTTCAAATTAAATTAAAACCATAGTTTTTATTTCTTCAATTTTATATATCACTATGGATCTCTTATTTAAATGTTAGTGTCTATATTGATAGATTTGTACATTTATAAATTAATATTTTATATTATTGTTAGAGGTTAGTCATGTAAATTTTAATGACAATAAATATAATTTTATTTTACCAAAAATTGGTTATGATAAATAGTATTGATTATTTTTTAATTTCCAGATATGTTATAAGAAGATAAAAAAATTTAATTTGTTTAAATTTTGAAGTTTGTATTAACATAAGCAAGAAATACATTAACCACAATTCAAGTCAGCCATATGGGAAACTTTGACCAAAAATAAAATAAGAGTTTATTAGTTGCATATTAAGGAGTTTCACGTAAGTATTACTAGTAAAAGCAATGAACAAGTAGATATCACTATCATAACAAAAAAATAAGAAATAAAACATCCTAGAGTAAGAAAAAGTTACACTATAGTTTGATAACTAGTCACTAGAAAAAAAAAGCACCTCTTGCTCTCACTTAGTGTCTTGGGATGGATTTTAAACAAGAGCTTCATAGTCCTTTCTAATGGTGCCCTTGATGAGACAGTTCAACTTTTCAATGATATCATCAATTTCCAAAAAATCAAATATTATGTCTTTAGTATATAGCAAAACTTTGCTCAACAAAGATTTTGTGGTGCTGGTGCTATGTAGAGCTAGCATTCTGTAATATTTGGTTTCATGGGTTTGAATGTTCCCAAAATCACAAACCCAACATCTCATTTATGTTTCAATTTTTATTTATACAAGTGTAATGTTGTTCCTCTTTGACCCATGTCTCATCTTGAGAAAGATGGGATTCAATCTCTAGCAGAACCTCCTAGTAGTAGGTTTCCTCAACCTTCTCAACCTACATCTACACTTTTGTAGGAGTTCGAATACTGCTACCTTTCCTAATCTTCCTGCTTCTACTCTGACAAACCATCGAGAATGTGATGAAGAAATTCGGTTAAATTATTAAATATCCAAAATAGACATGCAAGTATAAAATAATCCATTCCCCATAAAAATGTATTGTCCTAAAAGCATAATTATTGTAAAACTTCTCTTTAATTCTCATTATGGCTACCAATGTCTTGTCAAGATCTTTTGTGCTTGTAACTGTGGCGCTTGACAAAACAAGATGATATGATTTATGCATTCCCATGTATAATTGTTGCATTGACTATGAATCTATATGACACAAGTAGATATTTATTGGAATTTTTGTCGATTGACTGTTTGGATGGAACTTTTGATTTTCGGATTGCACACACATTGTCAATTTTGTTTCTCTTCTTTTTCACATTTGTAGTCCGTTTGTTTGAAAGGAAAATATTGTTGACATGGCTTTTGATCGTTTCATTGTCCATATTGATTCATGTGATTTGGATGACAATAAGGCATCCCAATCTTTTTTTATTGTTCTTTATAACTATCCTCCCTTGATATTTGTAGTGATTTAATCAATATAAGCATTCTTCTAAATTTGAGCACCAAATGACTCTGTATTAGTTCCCTTTCTTGATGTTTCAATTTGAGTGTCTAATAACTTCTTTATTAGGTCAATCATTGTTTCTTTGTCGACTAATGATTCTCCGCTATCTAACCCTTCTTGTAAATATTTCTTATCATGCTTTAGACTTTTATTTTTGGTGTAAGTAAGTCTTAATTATGTTTCCTTAAACACAAGAGTTCTTCCTTATTATCTAACTTGTTTTCTTTATTTTTGTATTCTAGATTCTCCATTTTGTTGTCACTAAATCTTATAATTTGATCAAGCAATCTTTGATTAAGGTTTCTTAGGTGGGAGTTGTTTTCATCTTTTCAGAATAATTTCTTTTCTATATTTTGCTTTTCTTGTTCTAATTTTTTATCATCTTTATTTTTCTCTTTTGACTTCCTCATTTTTGCTAGTAAATTTTGACTAAGATTTTTTAAGCGTGATTGTTGGGAGTAAAAAATGACTCTATTTTGTCACTTGTTTTCCATGTTTTTTCCCATTCTATTTGCATATACCCATCTTTTGAAGAACACTTCTACAATTATGGAATTAGGTATCTATTCATTATCTATTGTGTAATTTGAATGAATTATGGATGGGAAATGCATTTTGCGATTACCTCTATGAGTTTGATTGCATGTTTGTGGGTGTGCATTTTTTTAACTTTGGGCTATAGATCCTCCCTAAAATGCAACATGTAGTTGCAGATCCTCTTGAATAACAAATGCCATCGATCTATATATTTGAACGAGTTAATCAGTCAACTTTAGTTATGGGTTTGATATTTTAGTGGATCCATAAGATTCCTTTTTTATGGTTAAACTCATCCACAACTTTAAGAAATCAATTTTGATAAATATGGAAGTATATCGGATAATATCTTGTCACTCTATTCTAGACACCAAATTTCTTGGATCAAGGATCGATTTGGTCAATGAGAGATTGGCATGGTCTATTCTTTTCATTGATTCGTTAAATAAGTTGTTGATAGGCCCAAATCCAAGGATTTGGACTAGCACCATAGTTTTGTATAAATTATACTTATGGGATAGTGCAAGGTAATGTTACCCAAATATGACACATTAGTTGCAATGGAAACCTGTAAAAATAGAAATATGATCACTAAAAATAAATACTAGAGGTATCTACGCAACTTTTTAGAACACATTGTAAAAGGATGAAACATAGACAATCAAGTTACCATCGAGGATATAGAACTTTTATTTATGGAAAATTACAATAACTCCAAGAAAATGTTGTTCTCCCAAGATTGGTATGGTATTTGTTTTTCTAAAACATAATGCATATGTCCATGTTAGGCTCCAGGTTTGGTACATGTAAACACTAAAAAAATTTGATTTTTTTGCAAAGTAGTAGTTAATATGTGATTCTTATGCAACAATATTTTTCCATATTTTTAATTTACAAAAGTTGTTGAAGCCCCATAATTAGAAGGTTGAGCAGTTGGCCCTGCTATGAGGGTATTAAAACTGTAAATGGGCTCTTTTTTTGTTGCTAGGTTTTCATCTGCACTTGTGTGAGTTCTTTTTAATTTTCAAAATAGGTATACCAATCAAAAGCTACAAAGAAATTAAGAAGGTTATTTTTTTTACAAATTTGACATATGAACAAATATAAAATAAATAAAAAATACAATACAATATTGTTTTCCGAATATATATATATATATATCTGTGTGTGTGTGTGTGTTTGTGTGTGTGTGTGTGTGTGTGTGTGTGTGTGTGTGTGTGTGTGTGCAGAATCTGCACATAAGTCTCTATAAGTGTCTACAATTTTACTAGGAACAAACTATTCTAGAATATGTATATTCGAGGTTGAAAACAAAGGATTGAAAAAAATGGATGTGTTTTGTTAGGTTTATTCCCAAACAATAGGTTTGGCAATCCAAAACTTAAACCAAAATGAACAACTCATCCATCATGTAGGTGGAAAAATTCATTTGCACCAATTTGTTTTGAAATTTGAAACATGCACGCATTTCTATATGAAAACTAATGTGCATGTGTAAATTTACACTAATCCTTTCCCCACCCCTAAACCCCACCTCTCTATTGAAATATTGTAACTTCGAAGGATATTCTAAATGTATTTGACTGTTGTAATCTATCGGAGATGTTTTATTCCTCCGTCAAGATGTTACCATTGTATTTGGTCATCATAGAGTCATGATGTAAAACCTCCATTATAAGTCAGGTCAATAGAACCATCCAGAATATAATATTATATTGTTTTGTCTCTTCCTAGGTGAAGTCGGCCCAGTAAGCTTGTTGGGGCCAACCTATTATGGAAAACTTCAAGTGGAAGATAGATATAAATAGAGGAGGTGTGTTCCTCATTTGAACATACACTCACTTGTGTATAGCGCATAGAAGAGAGAGAGAGAGAGAGAGAGAGAGAGAGAGAGAGAGAGAGAGAGAGAGAGAGAGAGAGAGAGATGCAAGGAGAAGGAGCACATGTTTGGGATTTTATCTTTATACGTTTTATACATCTATATAGAGGAATTTTTTTGGGTTTTATTACCCTAGAGGGTTTCCCAGGATAAATCTGTGTCTATCTTGTGATTGTGTTTCTTGTAGTGATCCCTCATATGCTAGTGTTGTGAAATTGAATTGAATACTAATGATATCTAGCTAAGCATATAGAATTTTAACATGATATTAGAGCTAGCTTGAATATAACAAATTTCACGGGGTGAAACTCTCTCTCCTCTCCCTCCGGAAAGAAATTAGGGTTTCTGTCAAAGTTGGAATTTGGAGATCTAATTGCATAGAAATTTGTGCCTCCCTATAGCGCATCTATTGAGCCATGGATTGAAATATTTTAGTGGGTATATCTCTGGGAAATTCAAACCCTAGTTTGGATTTGGGCTAGAAAACAAAAAAACTGCAGAAACCACAGACCATAATCTCGCAAGTCAATTTGAGAGGTGAAGATTTGGAATCTTCAGAAATCAAGGGTACCAGCCAACTCACCTTGTTCAAGCACATCTCCTGGTAAGGTCAATTCTATATTTTGATCACTTTCATTTTTTAGTGACCTCCTGGATAAGATCGCCCCAAAGCACTAAGCTTGAGGACAAGCTATAAGGAATAAATAATTTCTGAGCATGGAAATATAGGATTCATCTCATTCTTAGAGAGAATGATCTTGAAAATACATCAAAGGAGAAGTTGCAAAACCTAGAGAAGATGAAGCTAAGGAGAAACAAAAGAAGGACCTGATTAGGGCAATGAGGATCATTGATGACTCTATGAAAGATCACTTAATTCCTAAAGTGTTGTCCAAAGATACCCCAAAGGAGATGTATGATGCCTTATCCAAAATGTATATCAATAGAAAGATGAATTTGAGAGCTCAATTGAAGAGTACCAAGATGAGCCAAGGAGAATCCATTTTCGAAGAGTGAAACAAAGACTAAAGGTATGTTGGAACTAATTCATTCAGATGTATGTGGTCCAATGACCTCCACATATTTGAGTGGTTATGAATATTATGTTACATTTATTGATGACTATTCAAGAAAGACATGGATATATTTCTTGAAAAAAAAAGGATGAAGTATTTGAAAAATTCAAGGAATTCAAAGCCTTGATAGATAATCATTCATAAAGAAGAATCAAGACACTCAGAACAGACAATGGTGGAGAATATACTTCAAAAGAGTTTGAATCCTTTTGTAAAGAAGGTGGAATCAAGAGGGAACTAACCACTCCCTACAAACCTCAACAGAATGGTGTTGCAGAAAGAAAGAATAAGACCATTATGGAAGCAATGAAGACAATGATACATGATTAAGATCTTCCTATGAATCTATGGGATAAAGCTACAAGAACATTAGTTTATGTATAGAATAGATTATCCCATAGTGCCATTGGATTCAAGATTCCAAACGAAATGTTCACAGGAAAGAATCCTGAAGTAAGCCACCTTAAGATATTTGGTTTCCCAGTATATGTTCACATACCAAAAGAAAAGAGGACTAAGTTGGACCCTCCCAGAAAGAAGGTAATATTTGTTGGATACTGTGAAGTCTCCAAAGCCTTTAGAATATACATTACAGGATTCCATCGCATGGAAGTTAGTAGGGATGTCACATTTGATGAAGAATTAGCTCTCAAGATATCCATAAAGATGTGTCAGCGTGAAGAAGTATATGAATAAGATGCACTTCCCACAAATATAGAATTTGCACCCTCTTCTGAAGAAGAAAAATCAAAGGACCATGATAATCTAGAACCTCAAGAACCTCCTACTATGATTATATCATAGGAGAGAAATACTGCTTGGGTAAGAGACATTATACAAGAAGCAGAGAAGTATGGAGCTCTAGAAGGCTCCACAAGAGTAAGCAAGAGATCAAATCCATTTTCCAGTTATGTAGCTTTGATGTGTGATATTGTAGATCAAGAACCTACCAGTTATGAAGAAATTGTATAGAAGAAGCATAGAAGAAAGAATGGGTAGAAGCAATGATGGAAGAATACCAATCAATAATGAAGAATGATGTTTGGGATATATTTTCCAAACAAAAAGGAAAGACTGTGGTATCTTCCAAGTGGATATGCAAGATAAAGCATGTAGCTGATGGAAGTTTTGAGAAACAAAAGGCAAGGTTTGTGGCTAGAATATTCCCTCAGAAAGATGGAATTGATTATGAAGAGACATTTGTGTCAACAGCAAGGTACATTTCCATTAGAACCATCATGGCACTTGCATCCATGATGAAATGGAGTTTACACCAGATGGATGTGAAGACAACCTTCCTGAATGGTGTTATTGAGGAAGAAGTGTACATATAACAACCACAAGGATTTGAAGTTGAAGATAGATGGATTCGCGTATGTAAGATGAAGAAGGAAATGTTTGGACTGAAGCAAGCTCCTAGAGCTTGGTATGGAAGGATAGATAGATTTTTTATGAGCTTGGGATTTACCAAAAGTAAAGTCGGCCCTAACCTTTACTTTAAGGTTATGGATGATGAACCTGTCATATTATTGTTGTATGTGGATGACTTATTTCTGACAGGAAATGAGAAAAATATTATAGAGTGTAAGAGGAAACTCGCTGAAGAATTTGAGATGAAAGACATTGGATTGATGCACTATTTTCTAGGCCTGGAAGTATGGAAGAAATTTTTCTCAACAAGGAGGTATGTTGTGGAAATCTTAAAAATATTTGATATGTTGGATTGTAAATCCATGACCACACCCATGGATACCAACCTGAAGTTGTTATCTAATGAATCATCAGAGTTAGTGGATGTGACTCAATACATACAGATTATTGGGTCATTGATGTATCTGACGAATACCAGGACAGATATATGCTTTACTATGAACACTCTGAGTCAGTATATAGTTAAACCTAGACATGTTCACCTGATAGTTGCAAAGCATGTGATGAGGTACCTAAAAGGTACGATAGACCTTGGTCTATACTATGTTGGAAATCATGACTATAGATTGTATGGTTATACATATGCATATTGGGATGGAGGTGCCTCACACAAAAAGAGAACCTCAGGTGGATGTTATTTTCTGGGATCTGCCATGATCTCATGGTTTAGCAGGAAGCATTCCAGTGTTGCTCTCAGCACAGCCAAAGCAGAGTATATAGCAACTTGTTCTGCTAGTTGTGAAGCCATATGGCTTCAAAAGTTGATGTCAGGTATATTTGACCTAGATTTGGATACCGCAGTGATTCTACAGTGACAACCAAAGTTGTATAAAGATGACGAAGAACCTAGTGTTCCATGACAAATCAAAGCATATAGAAATATGGTATTTTTACATACGAGATATGGTATAGAAGGAAGCTATAAAGCTCCAGTATGTGATTATCGATGAGAAAGTTGTTGATGTGTTGAACAAGAATCTGTCTCGAGTAAAGTTTGAATACTTATGTAACAAGCTTAGCGTGGTTCAAAAATAACTTCCTCGTAGGGAGGAACAGTGATGATAATTTTGTAGACCTTTCTCATAAGGAGGAACATCGATGATGATGTTGTAGACCCTCCTTGAAAGGGGAAACAGTTTGATGATGTTGCAGACCCTCCTCAAAAGGGGGAGGAGGTTGATGATGTTGCAGACCCTCCTCGAAATGGGGAGCAGGTTGATGATGTTCCAGACCCTCCTCGAAAGGGGGAGCAGGTTGATGATGTTGCAGACCCTCCTCGAAAGGGGGAGAAGGTTGATGATGTTGCAGACCCTCCTCGAAAGGGGGAGTAGGTTAATGGTGTTATGGACCCTCCTTGAAAGGGGGAGCAGTTTGATGATGTTGCAGTTGGATTGTATCATCCCTAGAAATTAGTCCTAAAGTGATATGTGGACTTTTTTCTTTGTGAGGTAGTAGGATTGCATCATCCTTGGACTTATGTCCTAAAGTGATAAGGAATGATCATCCCAAAATTGGATTTGTATACTTTGGTCTCTGTGAGGTAGTAGGATTGCATCATCCTTGAACTTATTTCCTAAAGTGATAGGGTTTGATCATCCCGTAATTGGATCCACATACTTTTGTCTCCATGAGGTGGTAGGATTGCATCATCCTTGGACTTATGTCCTAAAGTGATATGGATTGATCATCCTGTTATTGGATCCGCATACTTTTGTCTCCATGACGTGGTAGTATTTCATCATCCTTGGACTTATGTCCTAAAGTGATAGGGATTAATCATCCCATAATTGGATCCATAGACTTTTGTCTCTGTGAGGTGTTAGGATTGCATCATCTAGGACTTATGTCGTAAAGTGATAGGGATTGATCATCCCGTAATTGGATCCATTGAATTTTTTATATGTGAGGTGGTAGGATTGCATCATCCTTGTATGTCCTAAAGAGATACATATTGATCATCTTGTAATTGGATCCGCAGAATTTTTTCTCTGTGAAGTGGTAGGATTGCATCATACTTGGACTTCTATCCTAAAGTGAAATGGATTGATCATCTTGTAATTGGATCATGTGTGTTGTAGGTTATGTTGTTGTTGTTGATGATCGAAAGATCAAGTGTTGCTGCATATGATAGAGTGATCAAGTATTGCAGAAGACGAAGAACAAAGATAAAGAATCAGTGTTGTAGAAGATGATGCTCCAGTACTGAAGATGTTGAATATTTTCAAGTAACTGTTCCAGTTTTTGATGATTGTTGAAAACTTCCAACGACATATATATGTATCACCTTGATGTTGTTGTAGATTATCTCTCTCCTTGCTCCTACAGTTGATGTTGTTGTTGTCAGTAAAATACCCCTCTTGTTAAGGGGGGTGTTGAAATATTGTAACTTCGAGGGATATTCTAAATATATTTTACTGTTGTAAATTAACGGAGATGTTATATTCCTCTATTGAGATTTTACTATTGTATTTGGTCATCATAGAGTCATGAGGTAAAACATCTTAGCTATGCATCCATCCACCCATTCCATGGATAAATAAACACTTTGGTTTGTTGGTCTATCTGAGATGTAATCAACCACCTTATTCAAAGCTAAGCCTTTATTCCATATAGGCATCTCATGAGATATTTATTTCAAGGAATGCATGTCAAACATTTCTCTATCGATGCTAGCAAGTTTGGTGCATCCTTGATCCTCTATTTAAGTGATATATTTATCTACTAATTCCTTGAATAAATAATTAACCTTTATTTTTTATTCAAATGGCATGTTCTCATCTATATCTCCCATAGCTAAGGACTCTTCAATGTACTTTTGAATCAATACATGTGCACTTGTCACATCACATGGTATGTTTGTATAACCATCGACAAAGAAGGTGGGAGCCTCATGCTCCTCCTGTGGCACCAAGAGAAAGAATCATTTCACCCAATATTCATTCCCAAATGATGGGGTTGAAATAAAATTGTGGGGTGAATAACTATGAACCAATCCTCTGCAACCTTCATCCACCAAGAAAGTAGATGCATGTTCTCCTCCATTGGGTTGTTTGGTAGTGGTGTTATTCTCAACCTCCTCCATGAATGTGTGACTCACACCAAAAGGAAACTCAAATGCTTGATCCTCCTCAAACATTTGCAAATCAGCATGTTCTTCATATTCCACCATCACATGAGGTTCCTCCTTTGATCCAAGAATGTAATCCTCCATATGGGATGGGCTGACATAAGTGAAGGAAATAATATGGGATCTCTACAATTCTTGGTGAAGTTTCACTATCTCCACATTAGACTCCAAGAGGGCACTTTGAGTTCTTCTCAAAGAATCTTGGGTGGCCATTAACTCAATAATGAGCTTGCAAATATCCTCATCATCCAGCTTCAAGTATGCTACATGCAACATATGAACAAGCTCATACAAGTGATCTCTATCTGAAAGCATGTGTAAAAAATTACCTTGGATTGCAGACATTTCTCTCTGGATCTTCTCCATGGCTTCAAGGAAAGATGAATCTTCCAATGAAGTATCTCTCCAACATAGATATGATACTGAAGCATTCATGTCATGGAAAATCCTTCTTTAACTTGCAATACCTTGAATGAAGACATTCAAGCCCAAACGAAGTGTCTATAATAATTTCCCATTAATATTTCAATCATGAAATGACTATTAAACTGGAATGGATCACACAAACCCATTAGCATCCTTTGGAACCCCATTTGTTTAATACGAATATCCAACCAAGGAATCATCATTTCGATTACAATCTTTGCAGGCACAATGAACAAGTCACATTATCAATTCCTTATCAGAACATTAAATTTGTCCAACCATTTTTCATTTAATTAACTAACATTCATTCATGAACAACATACACATTTTTCTCTGTCACAAAACAAGATATATAATTAATGTTGAATTAATATAAAGCTTCAAGCAGTTAACTGAATACAAACTATCTGGAAACTCGATCTGTGGCTACCACGCTCCACCCAATCATAGGAAACTATGCTCATATATCTCTCAGCAAAACACCACCCTTGAGTTGAGACTCATGGATTCACCAACCAAACTTCTCACCAGTCCCATCGTTCTTACAATTTCTCACTTAACAATCAAGATAATGGGCTCACTACCAATTCCATGCCAAACAACGCAAGTCATTCTCTTAGATTCCTTTTACTGGCACAATAGTGATGACTCTCATTGTTCTGAATGCTCAAAATTGTTCTGAATGCTCAAAATTCCACTACGTTAAATACGTGCATTGTTTGCCATTTCATTGGAGCAACAAAGGAAAATATGGACATGATTATAGCAATAAATTGACTCACGAGTTTAGGTTTGAGGTCTCATGTTTTCAACCAGTCCAACGACCACTGCATAATAGTCAAATGGAAGCTTTGCTTAGGTTCTGGTCATGGTTTCCTAATCTAACCAACGATTCCAAATTAACATTCACTTTGTGTTTTTCTTCCTTTCCTTTTGCTTCCTTGCATTCAAACACTCTACATGCAAAAATGTCTTCTGTGTTCTGCATTTTTCATTTTCTGTACTAGGCTCTCTAGCCTTCCCTCCATTCTATGTACTACCTTCTCGGCTACTACCCTCTCTCTCTCTCTTCCCAAATTCACTTTTGCATGAGACTACTCTTCTCCGTGCAATATGTGTGAAATATAATTAATCTCCCCCTTAATCACCTTAAGTTGGGTTTAAGGTTAATTAAAGAGGTTTAGGTTCACTTAAGGTCATAAGGTCGTATTTGATATCTTTAGGGTTAAAATAAGGTTATAACATAGCCCCCTAGGCCATCTACAACACCCTCACTATCTCTGGTGAATACATGAGTCCCCAATCTTCTCAGCGTTTGGCCCCAACACGACTAGTTATAGATTTTTATTAATATTTAAAAACATACAATGAGTTTCATCCACTTGAGCACTCATAGTCATTTACATAAATACATTTATCATACTAGGGGCTTAGGCCAGGGGTGTTCTAGCTAGATCTAGAAGCAATGGGTTGAGGCTCATACTATTGAAAGAGGATTTGTAGGAAGGCACAAACCCACCACTATGCAATGCTTACACAATTTGATAGAAAAAGTTAGTGGATTCATGGGAGCCACCAACATTGCAAAAATTGATGAAGAGCTAGCTCACCTCATCCAATAATTAAGGTTCTCTAGAAGCAGAAACTCTAAGTACTTAACTTTGGAACTACATTGACATGCAAAGATGTTAATCACAAGCAAGTTAGACTCGTTGGAGGAGAGATGCCGCACCCAACTCTACAAAAACTCAAGGAGACTCTCAACTAGTTAAATAACAAATACAATTTTCTGTTGGAATCCCTCAAAGGTTCAAACAAAGCTACAAAGGAAGAGACAAAGGAAAATGGAGAATAGAACCAAGAAGGTAGAGATCCCAACATCATATCTCGTTAGGTGATTATGCATACTAGTGGATGAGGATTCATAATAGTCAACAAATAGTCAAGTCTAGTTTTTCTGATATTCCTATATAGTTTATGTTTTTTCTACATAACTCTTGGAGACCATAGGTCAAGTCTTTCACAAATTTGTCATTTTTTTATGATAACTAATAATGACCATAAATGACATAACAAACTTTGTTTTCCTAAATTTCAATTTCTTTATAAAGACTAAAGATGACAACATAAAAACAACATTAAATTTTATTTTTGATAATGCTCAAGCTTATAGCTTAAGCTATATATACAACCACATTTTTAGCAGACACCATAAACCTTTTAAGAAATAAATAAAAAACTTAATTTTAAAAAATCATAAGTAAACAAAAACTCTTCGTCATTAAAATTCAGGTGTTAATTTAAAACTAGCATTACACCTTCTACATCAAAACAACCTGCTCCAATTTAAAATGGTTTGGTAGCCACTCATCTCAATGGAGAACATATTTCTTATTTTTAATGAATTATATATATATATATATATATATGTTAACAATAAATGCATAGTTACTTATAATATATTAACTTAATTTAAAAAAAAAAATCAAGTATCATCGACCATGGATCCAGTTTAAAAAACTACATTTAAAAAAATAACAAAACTATGAATATAAACTCATTTACATATACCACACTTCCCCCACAAAAATAGATACAAAGCTTTTATAAAAAAATGTATAATAACCATTATGACATGACAAATACCCAACAAACATATATACACATAAAATGTAACCAACAAACGTATGTTACTTGAGCTCTATCTGCTTATCTTTTTTGTTATTTTACTCAAACCTAGGCGTCATATTGTAGTCGTCATATTGTTGCACCACTGTTGATGGTGATATCAAATCAACAGGAAAAAAGATAATTAAAAATAAAATTAATTAAGAAGTACCTAACAAACATAGGTTACTCGAGCTCCATCAGCTTTAACTTTTTTGCTATTAAAAATTAATTGTCAAATTCTTTCACGAGTGGTGAAAGAATAAAATAAAATAAAATCAACAAGAATAAAATTAAATTAATTAACTCAAAATTAAATTAAATTAAATCAACAAGAATAAAATTAAATTAATTAACTCAACTCCTAAAAGATCGGCTAACAATAGACAGAGATTGCTTCGCATCATTGAATTAATTTACTGTTACAACCAAAGTAGAAGAGTGTCGCGTAATTCGAGGAATAAATAATTTTAAAATTGTGAAAAGAGAAACTTTGCCCAAGCAAACAATAATTGGCCTCAAAATCGAATATTATAAACCTAACAGTGGATAGATAAGTAATTAAACAATGAAGTAGATTTAGATTTGTGAGAGGAAGAATTGGTGAAATGGATTTCATTGGTTTTGACAGTATGAAAGAGTTGTGTAAATCTGAAATAAACCAGTACAGCAAGGGCAATGTTTTCGGCCATGGATTTCCTCTGGAAGCTATGAGCAATATTGTATCTGCTGGGCTTTATGAAAACTTGTCAGGACAGACAAGTACTTATTCCGAACCGAAAACAGTAGAGAGCCAAACAGATCAAAATACCGCGATCTCGGTCTGTAGCGAAGTCTTCCCAATGGATCATCAAAATAGTAAGCTGTGGATGGATATGGACGAAAATTCGGGGCAATTCGACTGGGACGACAACGACTCAGAGATCATAGGATCGAATCCTGCTGCTACCCAAACTTATAATTCTAACGGCCGTGTAGTGCAGTGCCAGCAGCGGTGTCAAACATCAAAGAATTTGCATACGGAAAGAAAGCGAAGGAATAAATTGAAGGAAACTCTTTATAAATTGCGTTCTGTAGTTCCGAATATCAGTAAGGTACGCGTTTACCATTAAGTTCTCGCCGATTTCGTGTTAGAATGAGAACCGAAAACTTATGCAGCCTTATTGTAGAATGGATCTTTTAAGAATTCAATAGCTGTTTTTTCGTTTTTCAAAAAAAAATATCACAGCTTTATTCATCTAAAATCATTTGTTTGTCATGTACTTGGAGATTGTAGTCTGTTACACAGAGTAAGTTCCTCTATTTCATAGAAAAGCATAGAAAAACCAAAACTTTGCTTTAAGTATAAAGGTTATTAAAGTTTAAGTATAAAGGTTATTAAAGCATGAGTATGAAATAAAAAGAAACCAGTAATATCTATCTAACAATGTCTATCTAACAGATTCATGGATTTATCTGTCATTTCTTAATAGATTCATGGATTCATCTGTCATTTCCCAAATATCACAAAAGAAAGCCTTTCTTAGAAAACAAATCTACCTCACAAAAGAAAGCCTTTTTGAAAATATGCTGAAAAATAAGCTTCTGAAACCTCTGAAAAAAGAGTTCTAACCCTGGTATGTCCTCTTAAAGAGGAAAAAGAAAAATATCCTTCGGCTTTGGCTCTGAGATATTCATGTTCTTAGGAATGAATTAGTTGTACTGGATTTTCTTTTAAAGTTCATGGAAATAAAGATTGTGCGTGTGTACAGATGGACAAACATCCAATAGAGGAAGAAGAAAAATATCCTTAAGCTTTGGCTCTGAGATATTCATGTTCTTAGGAATGAATTAGTTGTAGTTGTACTGGATTTTCTTTTAAAGTTCATGGAAATAAAGATTGTGCGTGTGAACAGATGGACAAACAGTCAATAGTTCGGGATGCTATCAGCTATATGTTAGATCTGCAAAAGAAGGTCCAGGAGATTGAAGCTGAAATCCAGGCACTCTCCAGCTCAAACAGATCAGCTGATTACAGTCAAGTAATTACCTCGGAGACAACAAAACCTCTATCAAATGCTAATTGTGAATCGCTCAAATCCGTAGACAAGAAGAAATCGGCAAATAACTTCATTAAACAGGGAAAGGTACTGGAAGTAAGTAATGGAAACCCTACTAACTGAAAGATCTCTGTGCACTTTTTCTGTTATTTGTATTTGTACATTTTGGATGTCATTTTGTATTTATCTTTAGCAATTTCTTCTTTTCATTTTAGACGTTATCTTATCATATTTGAAGAATAATAAAATTTCCCACCGAAAGAAAATTATGAAAAAGGAGAGAAATGAAAGGACTGAGGCATCCCTAAATCCTTCCTTATCATTTCACAAGTAATTAAAATAAAAACAGTTGTTTAAACAGGGGACGAATTTTTGTCAGGTTGGTTTTTATCTTATTTTTGGTATAAATCTTCATAGAATTTTTAAAACATGTAAAAACACTGTAAGATTTTACATAGTATGGATACTATAAGGTTTTTTGTGTTACAGAATTTCATTTCGATACTTAAAATTGTCCAACAAATAACAAAAATTACAGATTTTACATAGTATGGATACTATAAGGTTCTAGTGTTATAGAATTTCATTTTAGATACTTAAAATTCTCCAACAAATAACAAAAATTACAGATTTTGTCACCAAATTTATAAAAAAAACAATTCACCTGAAAGTCAAAATCTTCCCCTACTTACACAATAACAAAATAAAATAAATAAAATATGCCAAACAAACCGAACTGTTCGCAAAGTTTTAAAAAATATCTAAACATTCTGACCAGTGGCCAAGCAATCAATCTTATAACAAGTAATTAAAATAAAATATGCCAAACAAACCGAACTGTTTGGAAAGTTTGAAATAATGTCTAAACATTCTGACCTGCAAAAAAAGCCATTGGCCAATCAATCGTATAACCAGTATAATATAAAAGTTAAATTCCATAATGTTTTCATTTAGCATAATAGTATATAATGTTTTCATTCATTTTCATGATGTTATATTTAATAGTTAATGTTTATTTAAATTAATTTTAATTTATCAAACTTTATATGATAAGGATTTATGTATAAAGTTTTTTTTTAATAAAATTATTATCACTATTCTTTATTTGAAATTAAAAAAAATAAAACAGGCCTGTATTTTAATAATATGAGAAGGGTTAAGTAAATCTCGGCATTTCATATTTAATTTGTTCGAATCTAGAAATATGATTCACCCTTTTTTGCAAATGGAATACGCGCTGTAATCCATCCTAAGTGTGTACCCCACCAAAGTTTATCGGTTTATAAAATTTCAACATCTTTATTTTTCAATTGGTTTATAAAATTTCGATTTCAACGTTTTCTTTTTTTAATATCGGTTTGTCCAAACTCGATTCCAACTTCTCTTTTTAAAAAGATTTTTTTCAGAAGATCTTTTTTAAAAGATTAAAACTATATTAAAATTTGAAAGAAGGTCGGTTGATTAATGGTGGGTGCTCTTGAGGGAGACAACAGGTAGACATATGTGATGTGGGGGAAGGAGGAATATATCACGTGCGAATACAGATGAAGAAAGAGGATGGCGTATTAGTGAAGCTGACGCGAGCCCTGGAATCTCTTCCACTGCATATCATTAACTCAAACATCTGCTGCCTCGATGAAGCCATTTTCTTCACACTCACTCTCGATGTAAGTAACCATAATCGATTTCATGAGTTGAATTTTGATTGTAGAAATATATTAAATAATAATTTAGATGGAAAGAAAGAACAAGTGGGATTTTTTTTTAAATTAGAATTACAATTCATATTTGGTATGACAGGGTAGCTCAGTGAAAATCGTAGGGGCGAACAAGTTGAAGGATATGATTCGTCAAACTATCGAGAGTCTAAATACATGTTAGTTACAAGACTGAAATAGTTTGATTAAACAAATGATTTGAGTTGTAAATATTATTATTATTTAAAATAGATTTAAGATAATAACGTTGATAGATGTTTTTATTTGAGACTTGGGGTGGATTATGGCTTATGTTTTTTTATCTATGAACTAGGACCAGACAAGTTTACTGTCCAGATTGATTATATGACAGTTGTTCAAAATTCGAAATAAACAATTATAAAAATATGAGTATAAAAAATAACTGGTAGCTAGTTGATAAATGGATAACTGGTAGCAATGCATGGATAACTCAGAGCTCATGAATAGATAACTAACGGTTTAAGATAACAAAAAAATGTAAGATAAAAAGAAAAAAAATATAAAAAATAATTGATAGTTGATAAATAGATTACAATGTAACCATTTAATCTTTATAAACTTGATTTAGGCACAAACTATATAAATATGCTCATCAAAATTCAAAATTTACACTACCCAAATATAGACATGGAAATGAGTAAATATATTGTATATTTGGTTATTGTCAAAATATATAACTTTACATGCATGGTGACATTATTTTAATTGTATAAGGTAACATTATTTTTATGTGAATATAATGGTTTTTATTTCGTTATATTTCTTTAAATTAAAAATATTTATATTACAATTTTTTTTAATATATCTCTAAAAGAATAAGAATTTAATTTTGTGATATAAAAATATATTTTAAAAAACAATCATTGTAATGGTATTTTATGTTATGACAATGTTGTAAGTTATATAATAATAATATGTTTATGTTGCAGCAATGTACCTGTAAGTATATTAATTCTTGGAATGTGAAAAATTTAGTGATATTGTTCAAAAGTTTAATTTTTTCAAATAGGTATTAATTTTTGGAATGTGGAAAATTCAATAATATGATTTAAAATTTTAATTTTTTTAATAAATGTTTACTTTTTAGGTTGTGAAAAATTAATAATAATACAAAATTTTATTTTTCAAAATAATTATTTTAATATTATTTATAAGATGTTTTTTTTCTTGTAAGTAAATAGGGAGTCAGTATATTAAATCAGAAAAGCAACACCACAGAGATTTTTAATACAAGGACTTCTAGGGTATACCAAACTAAAAAAAGGGATCTTGAACCTTATTACAGAGTTATCATATATATCTACTTGCCTATGACATCCTCTTCCAAGTGTATCAAGTCAAGTGACTAGCTACATGTTTTATTTATGGCTTACAAAGTCAAAATTGGGGTTTTTGCAAACTTTTTATAAACAGAATCTGTAATGATGAAAAAAAAACAATGATAATCAAATAAGACCAGAGAACACTTGGAACCTAGTTATCCTTGGTTGTAGTCCTGTAGTCCTCCACATTAGAGATGATGATTGGGTTGTTCTAGCTGAAGCCTGAAGCAGCACCCGACGCAGCACCAGTAGCATTTTATATAGAGGCATAAGCAGCAGCACCATCTTTACCAGCACCATCTTAAGACCCAATGCCAGTAGTAGAGCTAGTTGTTCTTTACCCAGACCCAGTAGCATAAGCAAAGACAGTAGTATAGGCAGCACCAGCATAAGAATAAGATCGATACCCAGCAACGAAAGCAAAGGCATCACTAACTAAAACTAAGCCTTTTCTGATCGATTCGAGCCAAGCCCAAGGATTCAGCAGGAAGGAAAGGATGCATAAACGCGACCAAACCCAAAGATTCAGACGCCAAAACCGAGCCAAATGAGCCATGCCCTGCAGGTCGCCTGAGCTTAAAAAACATGTACGTTCGATCCATTGGATGGACCAACAGCGATGTCAACCATTGACTTCGCTGTTGGTCCACGTATTTGTTAAGGATGGCCCTGCAGGTCTGGTGGTACTATTATCGATGTGTTACGAGGCGATCTTCATTTTTCTGGCCATAAGTTTGTTGATTCTTTTATTGTCTTCCACAATGACCAAGATGTTTTCTTCGAGGCAGTTGGTTGATTCTTTTATTGTCTTCACAATGACCAAGATGTTTTCTTCGAGGCAGTTGGTCGAGTCGCTCTGGGCTAGGGAGTTGTCCATAAGCATCTGAATTACCCAACGTTTGTAGAGCACTTTTAATACTGAGCATAGACTTTAATGTCGTCCGGGTTCTGTATCCAGTCTTCGAGAGATTCGTTGCAACCTTCATTCTTCAAACCGTTGGAATTCTCCTATTCTGACTTCTTCATATTTTCAGCTTCATCAGCTTCTCCTTTCTCCCTGTCACCAAAGGGGGAGTTCCCTGGAATGAATTCAATATTAACCCTTCTAGCCAATCTACTGACGTTTTCATTGAGTATGGAGGCCTCGCGGTGCAAGTCCTTGATTATTCTAGTTGTGTTTGTGCTAGTAGCCTGCCTCTGTCTTCTTTTTCTTAGAACTTAACCAATGGACAGTTTGTTGGTTCAAAAGGTTATCAACGTTCTATCGAACAGGGCGAGTCGAGCTCTTGTGGCGCCAGGGCCAGCCTCCCAGAAACTCAAAGTTTATGTCGGCTACATGTGGAGAGAGGTCCGATGATAGTCCTGAAGCTTTCTTTCATGGACATTGATGTCATGTTGAATTTCCTGCGATATGAGATTCCCTTAAGCCATGGTTACTTCTATTGCATGAAACTGGTTGGTTGTGATGTTGCTTTGGTTGCTGATAAGCATTCTGCACCGTTTTGAACGCCACATCTTTTTGTCGTCTAGATTATTGTTGAAAAGAGAGTTTTTGTTTCATTTCAAGGTAATGCGGATGAGGATAAGTTTCCTTGATTCCCCATACTTTCTTAAATTGAGACTGCTAGCCATAATTGGCATGTACTCACTGGTACTTACGCCTTTGAGTTCCATCATAATTGTGTATTTTGGTTGTTGTCCCAGATCAACCCAAATCCTGTCCAAGGCATATCCAGGCCTTTTCTATGAGTAATTATATGATTCATTTAAACCATTTCTCTTGGACCATGTTCTCTGCGTGGTTGCAATCTGTCGTTGGATTTGTACTATCCTATAAACCAACCCCGTCTCCCTTCCATCCTAGATTCAAACCTTCTGACACTTGCACTTCACTTGAAGTAGATGCAACCTTGTATCATCAATTAGTTTTTAGTCTCTTGTATCTGATATTTCCTTTGATGTTGGTCTTGTTTCTTAGTATATGCAAATTCTCCATGAAAGCCATTGGAAAACAACAAGAATAAAACTTCGGTATATCCAGGGTAGCGTTCAATTTGGGATTCATTATAGTTCAAGGTGGGATCCATTGTTGGTTAGTTTCATTGATTCAGATTGGCTCAACAGGCCTCGTGATTAAAATTTTATTGCATTTTATGTTTTCATTTTTGGTTCTAGACCTATATATCACTTGGGCTTGTAAGGAACAACAAGCGCTTGCTCTTTCTTCAACAAAAGCAGAGAGAGCCACAGTTAAAGAAAGTTAGGAATTTGTGTGGCTTCAACAGATCCTTTCAGAGTTTGGATTCGAGTAGCAACATTTGACTACCCTTTGGTGTGACAATAAGAGTGTCGTCGAGCTTGCCAAATATCCAATTCAACATCAACGCAAAAAAACACATTAATTACATATGCATTTCATCAAAGAGATCATTTAGGATCACATTCTCGAAGTGCTTTTTTCCCTATAGATGGTCAAGTTGCATACATCTTCACAAAATCTCTTACATAAGAGGAGTTTTCAAAACTTCGATCTATGTTAGGAGTTCAGGAATTTGTCATTAGCGGGAGATAGGCTGTAATGCCTCATTCCTTATCCTATAATGTTACTTTTGCAAATCCTTTAATCATATCCCAAGTTGTTTTAAGGGGGCATGTTAGGATATTTAGACACTTAAGTGTTAGTTAAGATCAACTTGGTATAATGTGATGTTAGGTAAAGTGTGTTTCTTTAGTATTCATTAGTATGCATTCATACTTATGTGGATTATTCACATTGATCTCAAAGGATATTGATTAGTGGATTGGCACTCAATTGGGTCATGATCTCTATTTAAAGAGCATGGAAGGTCATTTGCTCGATGATCAATTGTGAGAAACTCATATGTAAAATATTTTTCCTTTGCATAATATATTACATCAAGTAGCTATTTGACTCGGGTCATGCTCCCTTTTTTGAAGGTTTTAACCACATAAAACTATGGTGTGCTAATCTATGATCTATTTGTGTGAGTGATTGTTAAAGGTGTTTAATCTTTTGGAAATATCTTGTGTTAATTGAACAAAATTCAACTTAGTTAACCATAACGTGAATTTAATAAGAAAAGTATAATTTAATAGTACATTAAACTCACTTTCCTATGAGGGTGAAGGTTATGAAAATGAAGGTGTAAGAGAGAAAATGCATTTTTCAATTAAAAATAATAATATAATTATAGTTTATTTAGTAAAATAATATTATATGATTTTAATTAGGGTGGCATGTGCAAGTAGTCCTTTTGGACTTTGATGGATAAAAGGAACTGGCCTTTTCTTGGGAAATAGACAGGGTTACCAATAATCTGTTAAGATTATTAATCCTCCCTTGTCCAATTTGGTCATATGTCTAAATCAGGAGTCATGTCTAAATCGGGAGTCCATCCAGTCTATTTTTAATCACTAACACCATTGGGTCTACTTGGCCTAATTGGGGCACATGTTCCAGTTACTAAAGTGTGGGGAACACTAATTGAGGCCTACTGCCACTGATTGCACTTGCATGCATCAGTTTAGGAGCCTCCTATACCAATCCCTACAATTTAGGAGCCACTAGGAGTGTCAATACCAACCAAAGTCAGTTGAGTTGAGTTGGTGACTAGTCAAGTTGAGTTAGGAGTCAGTTACATTCAGTTCTAGTCCTCTACATTCAGTTAGTGCTAGGTTTGCATGGTTGCATGCAGGAGAGGCATATTTCTCACCTACCACAATCAGTTAGCCTTAGTTAAAACTGAATTAGACACTTGAGTTGTGTTTTAGAACTCCGTTGAACTCCAATAATGGTTTATACAAGGTCAGTTAACTATTGAGTCCTCCTATAATGATTTAGACAAGGTCTTAGTTACCTACAGTCAAGTAGAATCTAATCAATGCGAATTTCCTCATGTGGATTCGAATTGCATGTAGCTATTTAAGCCATTGTACTTCATTGTAATTATTCATCTAATTACTTTTTTTATTAAGGAAATCATTCACAGTTGCAAGCCATTTTTGCACTGTTTCATTCTCAATTACTGAGTAAATTGTGTGATCTATCTTGTGAGTTGTGTGTTTGTCCATAGATCTATGTGCTCAATTTAATATGGTATCAGAGCCTCGACGGTCAAGGCACCTCTCCTCCTTAGATCTCCAGTTGGATCATTTTTTAGCAAAATTACTCCTTCTAGTACTGCACCAGAAGCGAAGAATTTACCACTTAATATCCCAAGTTAAGAAATTGTTGATCAAGCTTGCTTGATCAACTATGCTAGGTGTGAAGGAAATTCCAAAAGTGCAAACTGTCGACCTTATTTTGTATGTTTGATTGTGTGATTTATAGGTTATTAGCTCTTCTCACTGCATTCGCTACAAGTAGCTCATTCCCCTCACAGTATTCGCTACAGCAGCTCAATCCTCTCTACTGCATTCAAAATGTTCCCTCAAATGGAGCAACTCACCCCCTTCAACTACCACCAGTGGAAAGAAGATATGGAGAGCTTCCTTCGCACCAAGTTGCTCTTTAGACTCATAGAAGAAACAGAGGCAGTGCCAATTCTTAATCATGACAAAGAAAAGTACTTGAACAGGCTTGGTGAAGCTCATGGATACTTGTCCCTCTCAGTCTCTCAAGATCTTCGTTTCCACATCCAAGAATTGAAGACTCCCAAGGAAATTTGGGACAAGCTTGCTTCCTTATTTGATAAGCAGGATGAGATGAGGTCCCATCGGCTAGAAATTGAACTAATCTCTCTTAATCCATCAAACTTCGAAACACTGAATGATTTTTTCACAAAATTCAAGAACCTGATATACCAGTTGAAGCAATTCAAGGTGGAGAAGGACGATGATCAGCTCATCCTTGCCATTCTCTCAAAACTCAGTGCAGACTACTCAGTCTTTGTATCAACTTTTCAATCGGTGAGGATCACTACTCCAAATTGGAAGATTCCCACTCTTGATGCTTTCATTGCATCTCTCACTTATGAGCATGACAAGTTGATCCAAATGGGGATCATTCGATCTTCCAGAGATCAGGCATTGGTTGCAGGAGGACCTAAGGGAGCAAATGATAAAGGGAAGAAAAGAAATAAGTCTCCTATGAAGAAAGAGTAGTCAAATGAGCCTTCAGGTTCGAAGAGAAGCAAGAAGAATGGCAAAGGCAAGGTCCTTTGTTCTTACTGTGGAAGGGGCATTCATTCAGAAAGATCCTATATGAGAAGACAACTTGATGAAATGACTCTTCTTTTGAAGAAACATAGCATTGCTACACCTGCTAGTTGTTATCCACCTGAATGGCACCTCTCCGTCCGAGTGTCGACATCCCTCATGTTGGCACACAAAAGGACATCTATGGATTGAGGGTTGTCCAAAACACTATAGATTTGCTTCTTACAAAATACATTCCTCACCCATCCAGCTGGTTACTTTGACTTTTTAACTATGTCAAGTCATATCCGCGACCCTATATATATGCAACTCGCGGATCATCCGCGAGTGTCGGTTTTTGCAAGTCGCGGATAGATGTATCCGCGGGTTGCTCTTATAGCAACTCGCGGATCATACGCGAGTTGCTGGTCTTGATACTCACGGATATGTCCCTTTGACATTAAAAATAAAAACACGTGATTACTTGAGATTAGTTAAGCTATTTACCTTAATCTCCTTAACTATCTCAACCTCCTCAACCTTCGAAATTGCCTTATTTCACCATGTATAAATACAGGCCTTGGGGAGGGTGTTTGTTACATACACTTGGAGAGCGAAGTTATGCTAGTGGAGTTTATACAGAAGTCTTTGGAGCAGTGGAACTCGGAATCCTTTGGTTGCAGAGGAGTCATTGTCTCAGGCTTTGGGTTGTAATCTGAACTTCCTCATTATTGTTAATAAAGAGAATCCTTCTTCCATATGTGTCTTGAATGTATTTCATGTATTGTGGTTTGATAAATGTTTATGTTTCAGCATCCTGTATATGATTTATCTAACCTGTTTATATATATGAATCATCTTGTATTTGGAAGACTGAATCTTGACAGGTGAAGGAGAAAGCATCCCTGAAGACTTTAGAGGAGAAGCAGAGCAGAAGAGGACAAGCTAGGATCAACCATCTTGCATCGGGTGAGTCTTTCCCATCCTCCTATTTCCTTTACTGCACTCTAGAGTCAATTGTCTGCAAGTTAATTGAGTATGTTGGTAACCCCAGACCTTAGGTTATAAGGTGCATTATCCTATACAACAGAACTGGCGACTCCGCTGGGGAGCCCAGACTACTGTAGGTTGTTTCTGTCAGCCCTGACCAGTCTTTGCTTTGAAGTCTGTGTGTGACCTTTTATCCTGGTTCATACTTGCCTCGGTATTTGAAAGTCTTGGGAATTTTTCTTGTTTTTGAGAAAAAAAATTATCCCCATCCGCGAGTTGCCCTTTTTCACAGTCGCGGATGCAAGCCTGCATACGCGGGTTGCTGTATTGAACAGTCGCATATCATCCGCGAGTTGCACTTATATACAGTCGCGGATGTGCCTGGAAGTAGGGATTTTTTAAGTTAAGGTTTGCTTGTTCCTTTCTTTGTGTAATCCCTGTTTCTGAGTTGATTTTCTTTATGAATGTTGTGTAGCTTGTCTGAATACCTTTGGTGATCACACTTTGTGCTTTTTCGAAAGCCCTTGAGTCTCTTTTGCTTGGATTATTTCCTGCTTGCATGCTGAAGTAGTTTGGCCTGTTTGGGTTGTAGGATAAGGTGTCTCTGTCCAGATCAGTGATCAGGGTCTTGGGCTCTGTTTTTTCAGTCTGTCTTTTGACAGTGGCTGGTTGTCACTTGCCTTCATAAGTCTACAGTGATTTTTGTCATTGTGTGCACCCAAGCTAGGGTTCCTAGCCTTCCTTTGTTGGTTGTCTTTTGGTTCTGTCAGCCTGTTTGCTTCAGTTTGTTGCTTTATACAGTTTATTTAATTCAAGTTTGCTCAAGTACAGTGCATTGTAGGTGCATGGTAGAATTTTGAGTATTTTTAAAAGTGAAAAAAAAAACATTGTTAAGCTTTTGCATTTTGTTTTTGCATAAGTAGTGTTTATTTCAATTTAAATATATTATCTCAAGAACTACAAAAAATATAGGCTGAGTTTCTTTCATCGTTTCTTTCAATTCATCAATACATATTTGCAAAAAAGAAAAAGAAGTTTGCTTTTATAATGGTAAATTTACTTTGAATACACCTTTGCTTTTATTTATTTCTTATTGAGTCAAAACACCACAAGTACACCACCTCCATTTCCTTCTGAGTAAGAAACAACCCTTTAAAATGAACCCATAAATTAAAATTTACTAGTAATCTTTTATTTTTAGGGGCCTTTCACCTACTAGCTTAGGCTAGACTTGTGGGCTAGGAAGTGTAAACTTCCCACAAGTTATAAAACTCAGACGTAGTGGACCTTTCTTTAGGTAAATCCTTGACTTTATCGACTGTATCTGGGAAGCTCCTCTCAAACGGGAGTTAAGCACGAGGCCACGTGGAGGCTTGGACAGAGGAGATAACCCTCCGAATCCTTGTCAAAGCGTAACTCATGACTTTTACACATCTGGGGATTCTATCCTAGACAGATTTTCGGGCTCAGCTACCCTGCCCATGTGTACAAGTCTGGCTTGTGACTGTCCCCCCAGACTGTTGGTATAGCCAAGGTAGCCTTTAGTCTCTTGTCTTTTAGGGTTCATACCTAGGTAAACCGAAAGGTTATTTCTAGTTCACCTTGAACGGGCTTGGAAGGTAACCTTTGTTGAAAGTGTAGGAGGGCAGTTGGGTGATTCCTCCGCTTGTGCCTAAGAACCACTTCAAGGACGCCAAGTAATCGTTCATCAGCTTTCATCGGGAAAGTATATCTTTTACCCTTGTTTGATTGCTTGAGGCTTTAGGATTTTTATAGTGTATGCTATGTGTTTTTGCTTGTGTTTAGTTGGCCTTAGGGTGTGATTTGTCAAATTTTTAATTTTGGAGGACCAACCTATTAGAAGGTCAAGAAGGTTGAGAAACCTTCCTCCTCTCACCACATTAGAGCCTCCACCTTTACCCCAAAGGCGGAGATTAGACACTGACGGTTTATTTGAACCGGTAGGAATAAGTGAAGTTCTTGGTGAACCAGAACTGATAGCTAACCATTTTGATCTTGATACAGTCGAGATAGAAGAATTGCAGAATGACGATTTTGCAAGGAACTTTAACACCCCCTTGACTGATTTAAACGATCCTGTGATTGTTCAGGTTAGACCTTTTGATTCACCTGTATTAGGTGTCCTTGTGGGTAGGATCATGTCTTATGTGGAAGAAAGTCCTTTTGTGTTCACCTCAACCCTTCCGGTTGAAGGGGTACTACCTCCCCCAGTAAGTGCCCCTAGATCTAGTTTACCTTCTACACCTTTGACTCCAGCGAGCCGGGTGGTTCAACCACTGGTTCACTCAAACCTAGCAAGTACTTTTGGTGACATGGTTACTAGGATCCCCAGTATACCTACTATTCCTTCTTCCTTTCCATATACTACCCAGAGTGGTCCGGTAGGATCCTCGGCATTTGTCCAAGGATTTCCTTGGAATGGGCGGCATATTCCCCCATCCAGTCCATACGTAGGTCCATCTCCTTCATATGTAGGAGTGCAGTTTGGGAGCAACACCTCTTATGGGAAAAGTTTCCAAACCCCAATTTCGGTCCCTTATACGAGCTCTCCCTTTTCGTTGTTTAGCGGAGGAATACCTGCTCCTATCTTTCAGACCCCTACTTCTATGGGGACAGCCCAAACTTCTTACACTGCACCTCCCACACACAATCCTGTGGCTTACATATGGAATCCGTTTTAGAGCAATCTTCCCACTTCGCAACCGGCATAAGGGGGCAACCCACTTTTACCTATGGGCATTTGGGGGCAGGTCCCTCTAATCCCCAAGCTGGCACATCTAGTACCCCGGTTCGACCCAAACTTCCATTCCTGGCAACTTTAAACTTGCCAGATTTGTCAAAATTGATGAATGACCCGGTTAGGCATGACCCCTTGTGGCCACCTGTTCCCACCAAATTTCCATCGGACATCCCTAAGTTCGAAGGAAAAACTGGTGAAGATCCTGGGGCTCATGTCACCACATTCCATTTATGGTGTTCTTCAAATTCACTGAATGAAGATTCAGTGAGGTTTTGGCTATTCCAGAGAACCTTGACAGGTACGACGGCAAAATGGTATATTGAACTACCTTCTACTGCTTTCAGTAGTTTCTGGGACTTGGCTGGTGCATTTCTCAGCCCCTTTCAGCTTTCGGTCCGATACGATTTCGGAACGGACTTGTTGTCTACTTTTAGAAAAAACAAGGCTACCC
The DNA here is from genome assembly GCA_001517045.1 of Pseudotsuga menziesii. NCBI lineage: Eukaryota > Viridiplantae > Streptophyta > Pinopsida > Pinales > Pinaceae > Pseudotsuga > Pseudotsuga menziesii. The sequence goes on along the minus strand of LPNX010197428.1, from coordinate 982,902 downwards.
ACATCTCGGATCATATCCAAGAGTGGAGGAGGAGAAAGAGCCTTATAAAAGCCACCATCCCTCCTGAGTTCCTTTTAGAGTGGTTCCTTAAATCACTGTTGCCATACATATCTAAGGACATATCCACCTCAGGAGTGACGAATGAAGAAGAAGCCATACTTAGGGCCCAGCAACTAGATTTGATTTATTCACAATCTGGGATCTTATATGAGATCATCCCTGAGGCACCGAGGCCTTCGCACAAGGCAGAGAAGCCTAAGCATGGACCCCATGCCGATGGTGTGGTTGGATCCATTAACTCTCCCACCGTAGAGTCTTTGACTAAACAACTTCACCAGTTGTCTGTCAAACTGTCTACGGCGGAGGAAGCAAAGACTGCCCCCTCCCCCCATAGTGCAAATGTTTTTGCACAAACCTCTCAGAAGGGCAATCAGCAGCCCGACGGGAAGAAAAAGAAAGGCAAGAAGGGAGAGGGAAATCAAAACAAGCAAAATCCCGTAAACAATGCTGATGGGGGAAAAAAAGAAAAGAAGAAGGTCAAGTTCCCTTGTAAGTTGTGCTAAGAGGACCACCTTACTCACCTTTATCCCCTTATGGATCAAGCCCAGAAGCTGCTTAAATCTCAACAACCGGCTGTCCTGAAGGATCCTTTTCCCCAAGGACAGAACTCTGCTTCAGCTTCTAATGTAGCAGGGGGCACCCAAACTGCCCCTAACCCAAACTATATCAACATGGTTCTATCTTCGACTTTGTTGCAGACAAGGAACAAAAATTATGAGACTGACACTTCTAAGAAGGGTAAAGTTGTAGGTGAAACTTCAAACCCTCTCACAATAGAAAAGCCTGCTGAAACTATGCCGAAGATACCGAAAGGTGTCTTCAAGAAGACCTTGCATAACCCTAATGCTAGGGCTGCTTCGAACTACTCTGTGGTCGAAGACTTAGCTCAAACCCCGTGTGCAATGTCAGCTTTAGAGGTGTTACAGAGTTGTCCCGCTCAGCGGGATGCCCTCTTAGCAGCTTTAGGCAACATGGACTCTTCCAGTCTCATGGCGAAATTTAATTTGTCTAATGTTAAAATTCACCTCCCCTATCATGTAGCCCTATCAATAGATGTCGTCCATGGTGGTAAGACCATTGGAAGGGCAGTTGTTGATGAGGGGGCCTCTACATGTGTTATGTCCTTGACATGTTGGAAAGCTCTTGGATCCCCAGAGCCAGTCCCATCAAACACTTTGCTTACTGCTTTTGATGGAAGATCCTTCCGTCCGCATGGTATCCTACTGGATTTTGAGATTAAGTTGGCAGGCAAAGCAGTGTCTGTTGAAGTAGAAGTGATTGATGCCCCTTTGGATTACAATCTACTTCTGGGAAGAAGTTGGACTTATGCGATGTCCGCTATTGCGTCGGCCATTTTTCGTGTACTGGTTTTTCCACATGAGGGCAAGTTGGTTACTATTGATCAACTTGATTTTACCCGAAAAGGTCGTTTAGAGTCTAATGAGTCCGCTGTGCCATTGGTTGATCAGGTCAAACCTGTTGCACAGAGCTTGGGGGCTGGAATGTACACATCACTGATGGGAACATTTGATCTTCCAGCCCCGGTTAATTACATTGGTTCCACTAGTGTGGGGAAGTCCATCACTACGGTTGTCGATAGGACTGATCCTTGGGTTCTCCCAACTCCCCATGAACTGAAAGTGCCCTTATCGGCAGTGGAGGTAGCTTATCAAGCCATCACTCAAGCCACTGTTGATCCCATTCTAGATCCTCTAACAGTCTTGGACGATCTGGAAGAAGTCTATTTGCCCGCATGGGCGGAAAACTCTTCGCTTTCCATAGATTGTTTAGACACAGTTTTACCTTCCAATGAAGCTATTTTGGAAGCCATGAGTGGACGTGATAAGATTTGTGAGGATCTTCATCATCGATCCTATTTTCTTCCAGAACTAAGCAGAATAGAAAACCAAGAGTTTCGAGTGAGACTGTCAGAAGATGTTGATATACCTATCAATCCCTTGTCTAGGGAAGGAATGTTTGTCAAGGGGAATATGGCAAATATTTCCGCCACTATACCTATTAACATCTCTGTAAACCCTGATGTCGTGGAAAACATATATATAGGTGCAAACTACTCTCCTGAAGAGATTGTCATCTATACTGCCCTTTTTAAGGAATTCCGCGATGTCTTTGCCTGGTCATATGAGGAGATGCCAGGCATAGATCCATCGATTGTTGAACATGAAATCCGAACATATCCTGATGCCAAGCCAGTTCGACAAAAATTAAGACCCGTGAACCCGCGTAAAGCGGAGGCTGTGAAGGCAAAAGTTGAAAAGCTGTTGAAAGCTGGTTTTATATATCCCATAGCTTTGACTGAATGGGTGTCCAACCCTGTTCCTGTTGATAAAAAGCAAGGGACTATCCGCATTTGTACAGACTTTAGAGATCTTAATAAATCATGTCCTAAGGACAACTATCCCACACCATTTATAGACCAGATCATAGATGCATGTGCGGGAAGTGAGGTGTTTTCGTTTATGGATGGTTTCTCCGTCTACAATCAAATCCAAATCAAACCGGAATACCAACATAAAACTGCTTTCATTTTCCCTTGGGGTACATTTGCGTATAAGAAAATGCCCTTTGGATTGAAAAATGCTGGGGCAACCTTTCAACGGGCTATGAACTTTGCTTTTCATGACATTAAAGCCATTGTCGAACCATACCTTGATGATCTTCCTGCACATTCTCGTAAGAGGATCCAACATCCAGATCATTTATGGTTGATATTTGAAAGATGCAGATATTATAAAATTCGCTTGAATCCCCACAAGTGTGTTTTCTGCGTTAAGTCAAGAAGATTACTCGGATTCATTGTCTCTAGTAGAGGCATCCAGGTGGATCCATTGAAAGTTGAGGCCATTGTAAATCTACCTCCTCCTCGTTCTCTTAGGCAACTTCAAAGCCTGCAAGGAAAGTCTAACTTTCTTCGACGTTTTATTGTTAATTATGCCAAGATCATTAAGGGTTTCATGCGCCTGCTCAAACAGGACACCCCATTTATTTGGGATGAAACCGCACAACTTGCGTTCGAGGCATTGAAAAAATCTTTGCTGTCGGCACCTTTATTACGTCCACCAGATTATTCTAGGGATTTTATATTGTATCTGGCCGCGTCGGAGTCGACTATTGGGGTAGTACTAGTCCAGGAAGACGATAAGCTTGTTGAGCATGTCGTCTACTATCTTAGTCGTGCCTTGGCCGGACCTGAGCTTAGATACTCCCACGTTGAGAAATTAGCCTCAACAGTTGTTTATGCTGTGCAGAGGTTACGTCACTACATTTTACTGAGGACCACCACAGTAGTGGCGGATGTAAATTCGTTCCAATATGTTTTATCCCGACGGATTGTTGGGGGAAAATTTAACAAGTGGATAGTCATTCTCCAAGAGTTTGACTTGGATTTCTTTTTTGCTAAGTCTAAGAAGTCCTTAGTTTTTGATAAGCTGATAGCAGAATTTCCTACTGAAGAAGATGTAGTGGTTGAAGATGACTCATTCCCAGATGAGCACATCTTCCTGATATCCACCTCTGATCCTTGGTACGGAGATATTCTTATATATCTCCATACTTTGAAGTATCCTGCAGCTTCCTCTAGGGAGGAACGAGTGGTCAACCACAACATCTCCTCATTGAGAGGAACTTTACAAAGTGTGAGGAACTTCACAAAGGGCTTGTACATATTCCACTACGCTAATATATATTAGAGGAATAATTCAAATTTTAAAAAATATTTCTAATTGATATGTTTAGTTTTATAAATTTGTGCATTTGATAATGATCCTTTATAAATTTATGAATTTAAAATATATTATGCACTCTATTTCATTCTTTATTTTACTATTTCCTTACTTTTTTCATTCTTTATTTTACTATTTCCTTACTTTTGAGAGATCAAGCAACTGAAAGGTAGACAAAGCTTACATGCTTTCTGATTTAAGGTTATTATCCTTGCAATATTAGCTTATTCTTTTTATAGATTTAACTCATTCTGCAACTTTTATTATGTTGTAAATCCCATATTTACATTTTAAGATTTGGCATCCAACAAAAGTTGTGATATCCAATGCAATTGGCTAGTGATATCATCAACAAAGATTGTAATGGTTGAACAAATCTTGAAAGAGAAGTTCAGAAATTTCACTCCTGAGAAAGAACTCTAATCAATGAATGACATAAAGTTGTTATCCATATATGATGATAGACCCTAGAATCTTTTATTATTCTTTACACAGAAACAAGAATTGTAATCTAAGCAATTACCATGAATTATTCAATTCTTCTGCAAACTCATTTAAAAGACTTTAACAAGCACAACACTACTAAAAATTAGTTTTGATTTAATTAGATACACATTGAATATAATAATTATTTGTGTAAACTTTCTAAGAGTATGATTTAACATATTCTTTTCAAAAGAAGTAAAAATTTATATTGTATATCAAATTATAATAAAATTCTAAATTTCATTATCTTATTAATGGTGATTGTAACATTACTACCTAATTACTCTTGTTTTTATAATTAAATTCTAAAAATAATTTAAATGATAAAATTTTCTTGTTTTTATAATTACATTTTATATGTAATTATTTTTATAATTCATTAGTATAAATGATAAAAACTTACAGCATCCAAAATTTGATTCATATCACATCTACATATGATTTTAATAATTTACAACAAATTAACCATTTTTTAAAACATTTAATAACTAAACATTTTTTTAAATCATGATTTAATAACT
>LPNX010197428.1:850734-978086 GCA_001517045.1 Pseudotsuga menziesii | reverse complement strand
TTTATTGATTTTTATAGCCATAAATTATACTAATTTTTAAAAAAAATTAAATGCTGGTTTAATAACTATATGTGATCCGTCCCTTAGTTGCTTAAAAACAGTGGGTTTTCATAAAAATTAGAAAAGTTACATGATCATCAAATTAGCAGTCAGTTTTGAAACAAATAAGCAGTCAGTCTTGAATCTGTGAGTTGTATAAGCAAAAATGATGCTAATAAAATAATAGTTTAATGTAAAGTGTTAATCTAATAGTCTATCAATCTAACAATTTAATATCATGTAAATACAAGTATAGTCATAGAGATTATGTTTTCTGTAGGCTAATAAATTAAATTCCATAATAATGAAAAATTAAAATCCTTTAGTGGATAGAATACCCTACTTTCCTATCAAAACAAACATTATTCTATCAAAACAAACATTATTGATGTTTGAATTCAAATGAACATCGAAAAATTCATCTTACTTCATCTTCACCTATGTTCATGTCTAATACAATATCCCTAACTGGAATTATGAAAATATTAAAGAAAATGTTAAAGAAGACTACAAAAATTCAAAATAAATAATTATTTTTAAAAAAAACTTTATAAGTTCAATGACTTGGAGGTATAAATCCATCTTAATTATTCTTTAAAAAAAAACTTTATAAGTTTAATGACTTGGAGGTATAAATCCATCTTATGATTTGGAGGTTATTCCTTAACAAAAATTAAGATATATATGATTCCATCCCATGATTTAATTAACAAAAATTAGTGTATATGATTCCATCCCATAGGTCGTCTATCCCCATGGCCTTTCGCCTTTTTCAGCGTACGTACTTCCCTCTCAATGCCTGGGCATCCAGCAATTACTTTATATATGTAATTACGAAGTGTTTAACGAACGTGATTAACAAAAAATAATTTATATGATTCCATCCCATGATTTGATTTGAAGATATAAATCTACCTCACCCCATCATGCTCACAAAAATCCAAGACATAATTTGACCGTATGAATCCATGCCATGATTTATTAAAATAACCCCTATATGAATAGACATATCCCATATAATCGACATATCCCATCTATGAATAGACATATCCCATATAATCGACATATCCCATCTAATTGGACATATCCCATCTGATTGGGATTTATCTTGCTTTAAAAAAAAAGCATGTGAACGAGCTTAGACATATCCCATATGATTGTGATTTATCTAGCTTTAAAAAAAGCTATGAACGAACTTAGACATATCCCATATGATTGTGATTTTGAAAACTTGAATGACCAACCAAAAAAACTCCAAAATATTCTAACAAATTTTGATTTTGAAAACTTAAATGACCAACCAAAAAACTCCAAAATATTCTAACAAATATTTAAAAAAATTGGAAAAAAATACACTACAAAGTATTCAAACAAACTTTAAAAATATAGGTTCCAAGTCCTATAAATTGAATTCTTAGTTTCGTCTTTCATTGTACTTTGATATTACAAAAATTTCTCGTTTCATCTTTTTTCCTTTCTTTCGATATTACAAGAAGTCGTCTTACAATCTTATTCGATACTGTTGAGCCACCCAAACAAATCATAACTAAATCCATATGTTTATGAAACAATGTTCACTTCATAATAAAAGTGTTCATCATCCCAAGAAAATCATAACTAAATCCATGTGTTTATGAAACAATGTTCACTTAATAATAGAAGTGTTCATCATCCCAAGAAATATAATTATAAACTATGACCAAACGGTAAATACATAATATTAGTTTCATGAGGATAACAGCATTGCATTTTTCAAATAGCTGCAAAGGTCTCATTTGTAAAAGGCACACTATGTGTACACTTGCAAATAAAATATGTTTATTATTTTATTTTTTATTTACATAAAAAAAACCTCAAGGCAACAGGAAGCCTAAATTCAATGCTTACAAGCATGTAAGCATTTCAAACCCTACTGTTATTGAGGATATATGTTATTTTCTCTTGCATGCATTCCAAACCCTACAGCAATTGAAGGATATATAATTGCTTTTGAATGCATTTCAAACCATGCTGTGTGACTGAGACACTGACATGTTAACGAGTAAATCAATCAGACTTATTCAACGCATGGCCTTGTGAGGCTCTGTGTCATTTGCTGTAGTTTGTCCCATTTTCCTCATGAAGCTCTTGTTCACAAAATTCTCAGAATTCTTAAGAACAGATTGTGGATCTTTTATTTCAGGAATATCCCTCCTCTTCTTCTTGTCTACAGAGACGTTAGGGGAATGCATCAGCTCCTGTTTCATGGTATGGGTGGCCAGAAAAACAGCCAGCGCCGTCATCCCAAACAAAGTGTATATTGGGAAAAATTCTGGCTTCAACAGTCTTGCATATTCCCTGCAAAAAAAAACGCCTGCTGTTATACTTATAATAATTAGTTGCAGAGCTTAAGAACCACCATTAGAATCAAGAAAAGTTTGGTCCCGTACTCTCTGAATGAGGAGCCAGAGCGTTTAGGAGCTGAATTATATGACCTAACATATGCATTTCTTGCGGAACTTCTCGCCCAATAACTCATATTCTTCTGCACATCCAACAATGCAAGCATTATGGTAAATTAAAGTGTATTGAATTAGAACTATCCTTAGTACCCAGAAATTAAATTCAATGTTTGAGAACATACCAGTGCTGATGCAGAAAACATATTGTAGTCGTGGAAAATTGAATTAGGGTTGTCTCCTACTGTATTTCGATCCGACCAGCGCGCTGCTTGTTTTGTTTTGTTTTCTTTCTCTTCCACTGCTAACTTGTTTCAGGCAAAGACTGTACAAACTTTAAAAGAAGAGCAGGCAGTTGCTTTCAAACAGGTGGCACAGACGAAGTTGACACCTGTAGTGGATTTATTGACTAAACAATCTAACTGTTTGCACGTGGCAATGCTTTGTATCCATGTTTATCCACCGTTTCGTCCAAGGAATCCAATGCGCTCTACTCTGGGGAATGTGTTGCTCCCAAACCTCATGGGACCAAATTAAAACATTATTTATTCAAAAAAAAATTATTATCATATTATTTTTTTTAAATTACTCTTACTGGTTGAGAGATTGGCTAACAACAATACACAAGTTTCAATGTCTCATTATCCTTCTATAATGAGAGAATGGTATTTCCTATTAACCTATAGGTTGATTAGAGAATGGTATTTCCTATATCATTATCCTTCTATAATGAGAGAATGGTATTTCCTATTAACCTATAGGTTGACTAGAGAGAATGGTATTTCCAATTAACTTAAAGATTGACCTATTTGCTCGACCATTTGCACCGATCGGATGACTTTGGCTCGCGTAAGCGGTCACATCCGACGTTGCCGGTCATCCGATCGGTGCAAATGGTCAGTTAAGTAGTTTACTCCTTAACTTAATGGTTGATTAGTTGATATATGAATATATTTATCCTTCAATTTTATCTTTTTTTTTCTTGTTTTTTTTAAGAGGGAGTGGTGTGGGCTATAACCTAATGGTTGATTAGTTGATATGTGAATATACTTGTTGTAGTGGGGATTTCTCCCTAGCAATGTGCAAAAGCATCAACCTTAGATAATGTAAATCATAGGGTAGAGTTCAACAATAACAATAGGAAATAAAAACAACAAGAACAATGTTTTTAGGTTTTTTAACATATAACACTAACTAATGAAACAAATAACAATCAACACACCTTTCATTTGAAGTTGGACCACCATAGCCGTCCTAGGAAATGGTCCCGCAACTCCATGGTTTTGGTCTCCAGTCTAGCTAGTTGTTGGATGGGGGATGGATCCAAATGGGTACGAAGCAAGCTCAACATACACCGTGGGGAATGGCGTGACAAAATATGGGAATAATGGAGAAATTGTATGATGTAACTAAGAGCAAATGGCAAAAATTGTTTTGGGGGAGTCCTTCACAATGTATTTATAGGATGGTCCAAGGGTATTTGGCCCATGGTATTTTATTGTCCATGGTATTTATCTATGGTATTTTGACCCATTTTCATTTTTAGAGTTTTTTGGTCTTTTTGGGAGAGAGTGGGGATAAATCACAATAAATGTTCATCTTCCTTTCATTTATGGGGAAGGAATAATGATGTTTTGGAGCATATTTAGTGCAAATACAATTGTGAAGGTCGAAATGGAGGAAATAATGGTGGGGATATGATGTATGATTATGGTTTAGACCATAGAGAGCTATGTAAACAATTTTTAGTGTTAACACTTGTCCTTCAACTTTACCCCTCCCATTTCTTGTTTTTTAAGAGGGAGTGGTGTCTCGTTTAACATAATAGTTGATTAGTTGTGATTGTGATTGTGCTCGTCCTTTAATCCTTCCCCTCCCACTTCTCTTGTTTTCTAAAAATAATATATAACCCAAAAAAATGCAATATGACCACTGTGAAACCTCCACCTTGCCAAGAATGTGATAAATAAGCTCTTATAGGTACAAGAGCTCATCCTTGTGGATTTGACCAACCCATTGGTTTTAACATTTATTTTGTTGAGGAGGAAGAGCTCAAATGCTCAGGAGGTAAATTTTGCACTCTCTCCTCCATGTTCAAATCCCCAATGGCACATTGTGATAAGTCTAGAAAGGTGTGTGAGGCCCCATCGTGTGTGTGTGTGTGTCCAAATATCTTGGCCCTTGTTAAGTCATAAGTTTCATGTTAAGCATTGACTTGTGAGTTGTTGGCACTAACATGGAGTTTATAGAGGTAACCAATTGGGTTTGAACCTGAATCTAATTCAAATAATCTCGACCAATTACCAATTCCTATAGATTGCATACATACATATATCCTCTCTCTCTCTCTCTCCCACACACACACACACACACACATTAAAATAATCCTGACCAATTACCAATTCCCATATAATCCCGACCAATTACCAATTCCCATAGATTGGATCTCTCTCTCTCTCTCATACTTTCTAGGATAATATATTCCCTTTCTCACAAAATTTGGAGTTCTCAATAAAATCTCCATAATATGTTTGAAGTGTAAGAGGAGTACAAATGGTATTCAAAGAAGGATTTTTGAGTGTGAATAAGTTGATGTTTTTATTTAGTTGTATGGATGTTTATATAATTGTTGACATTGTGGGTTTGACCTATTTGAAGAAGATCAATATCATTGAAATTATTAAAAATGAGCAATTTAGGGTGGAACTTTACCTCAACAACAAAACAAAGTTATCAAAAATGTTGAGTTTGTCGAAAAGGAATTTTCAAAATATTGTAAGATATATGGTGATGAATTGTTCCAATGGAATAACCATAACAATTTATAACATGTGTATCGACTACAAAGGTTTGAATAAGATAGCTTTCAAGAATCAATAACCTCTACCCAGGGTTGACGACTTGCTAGATCATTGTAGCATGCTAAGTACTTCACCAAGTTGTATCTCACAAAGATGGATGCCATCATCAAATGGCTAACCCCTATTAATGTCATTGAAGTTAGGAGGTTTATTAGGGCAATACAATATTTACGGTTTAGTTTATAGCATCCTTTTCAGCTTTGGCTACAACACTCCATGTCATAAAAACCAATGAAAAGAGCTTCCAGTGAGGAAAGAGTCAACATATTTAGAGTCTAAAGAGTTGAAACAAAAAAGTATTCAAGCACCAATTCTTGCATTGTCTAATTTTGTAGAATCTTTTCAAAGTGAAAAGAGATGCCACTAGATATTTTATGAGAGTGGTTTTGATGTAAGGAGGTAAGCCTGAGTGTTTATCATTATGATCGAGTGTAATATTTGTGACAAGGAATTTGTGACTTGAATATTATGAATTTGACATCTACAATTAGTAAGAATGCAACTATAGGTTTGTAATCAAGGCTCTCTACGATTTTCACTTAACTAAGGCATAAGACCACTTAGTAACAAGTTATGATTTCACAACAAACATGACCTTACATAATATTGAGTCTTAGTGCATGCACCTAAAATCATACAATATTCTTTTAGGATGTCAATTGGATCATGTCAATGTGTATTATGTTAAGTTTTTTAATCGATAATAACATACAAGTTGTGACAAGTTAATAGTGATCTAAAACATCGTGATAAATGTTGGAAAAATAACTGGAAAATTGAGCACACTAAAGACATTTAGCATAATAGGAAATGCAAGAATACATTGAATGTAATTTAATATCTTTATGGTTTAATCAAGCATGTTAAAATAAAATTTAGGCCTGTCTAAAAGGAAATGCAAAAATACAATGATAACATATTAGTATGAACCTTCGTCCTGGTAAGACCTACAACTACTTCTAATTGGCTAAGAGATTGTTCTTTGGACATCAAGAAATAATTTAACAACCCAATCCCCATAGCAATTTGGTAGGAGTGAAGGTATGCACCCTTACAGACCACCAATGGGTTATTTCAAGTGGTGTGTTTTTCCTTGAATAATGGTGATGAGTCAAATAAAATTTTCGAATCATACATCTAGTGATGGTTTTCCTTGTTATCAACTTGGTAATTGAGTTATGATATATTTTTCCATTTTTGGAAAAATAAAAATAAAAATAGTATGAACTGACCTTAGCATAGAAAAGCACAGTGAAAGTACAGTGATCAGTTGACATACATTGTTAGCATGGAGAGAACCATTAGAAGGTTGATGACTTAGTCAACCTTGACCTTATAAATAATGCACGTTGATCATTGAATTATTGAGAGTCAAGATCCTAGCAATTATATCTATTTTAGACAATTTGAAATTAAAGAACCGTATTTTAGAGCAACCTAGATAAGCAACTAAAACATGATACCATTGAAAGAAATTTTTAGTTGGAGTGGATTAAAAGTGGGTGAATTCAATGGTTTTTTCTATCAAAATTCTTCATGAAACCTCGTAGAAATTTTATCCTAATTGATGGGACTTTTCACTTGAGGGTTTTAACCCATGTTAAGAAGACTCAGATCATCAAAATTTCAAACAAAATGAGTGGATTAGTGTACATATTTTTTCTTGCTGAAAAAAGTAAAGTTGGTCATCTACGCAGTAGCAAATTGAGTAAAGAGGAGCTGCGTTCGAAAATTGGAGATCTCGACATTTCGATCCCTACTCTGGGATCATCGTCTCTTGATGATGATCCCGGAGTAGGGATCGAAACGTCGAGATCTCCAATTTTCGAACGCAGCTCCTCTTTACTCAAAAGTAAAGTTGTCAAAGACTTTGTCCAAAAGGGAATTTTTAAATATTGTAAGATCATTTGTTGTGACAAATTGTTCTAGTGGAATATCCATGGCAATTTACAAATCATATTGGTATTAGAGAATTGTTTTTTGGGGGGTTGTGGGAAGTTGCAAGATTTAGAAAATTTTGAAAGAAAGAAGTCTCCATGCCCTAGCCAAGTTAGATAAGTATAGTAATAACAAAGCATGAGATGAGTCGGAGGAGAGATTTACAAAGCTAGAAGCACAAGTTACTGGCATCTCTCACAATATGCCATCCTCATGGAAACTCTAGAGAACAATCTTGGACCTTTCAGGGAGTTTGGTAGTTATAACTCTAAAGCTATATCAAATGATAAATTTGGATATAATGAAGAGTCATAAAAAGAGTAAAGAAAAAGAGTCAAAGAAAGAGAGACTAAGTTTTACTATCATTTCTTCTCAATTTATATTTAAAGTGCAAGAGAAAGTGAACATCAAACCATACTAAGGTGAGATTGATGTTCTTAAGTTGAATTAATGGTTGCAATATTTAGAATATATTTTAATGTTCATAAAACAGGAGAAGAGCAAAAGATTTCATTTTCCCTACTGAAGGTAGAGATCCATGCCCAAAATTGGTGGGAAAGTAACATGAGGACACTTAGGTTGGAGATTGATCCCACAATAACTAACTAGAAGGTTGTTAAAACCCTCAATAAGTCTCATTTATACCCTATTGGATATGAAGAAGATCGATGGATCCATGTGAAGATCTTCTTAGGTCCTTAGTTTAATCTAAAGGGAGTCTAACAATTTACACTTTTGTTCTAAGTTTTTCGGTTTGAATCTTTGGTTTTTGTAATATTTCGACAGGTAGAAATCAAATATGAACATGTAACAAGCAAATTATTAGCATGAAGATTCTAACAATGTATTGAAGCGAATTTTTCTACGTGATTTTCTGCATATTCATCCAATTAAGCAACTCTTAATTATAAAGTTGAAATAGTAAATCAAATGCCAAAATATTAAAATACATGTAGGATAGTAGTTTGTCCAAGATCAACTTATTCTTTTCAGCTTTGTCATGTAGAATAGTTGTATAATACTAATGAAGCTCAACGACCGAATCGATATGCCACCCAGCCAACTAGGAAAGTCTCGCCGACTTCCTATCTCCAAGAACTGTGTCCTTGGACCCTCGAGCCCAAAACCCGAGTACTGTCCAACCATTCTGAATGCCTTCACTTTTGAAAAATTAGCCTCCTCTACTAAATTTTCCTCATGCAAAAAAGATCCCCCAAAACATCCACATTTTCCCCCTATATCCTCCCCATCATGACTCCTTCTCCCGACTTTACTACCTTTATCCCCATAATCAATGTTTCAACTCCCTTCTCATCTACTATGTCAGGTTCCATTGAATCCCTTCAACATGGATTCGGGTGGTTATTCACAAGCCAATTATTTTCAACTCTGATATATATATATATATATATATATATCCACATTAAATCATTTTCAATTAATGGAATGACTATTATTTATTTAATCATTCATATGCACAATAGTCAACACATATTCATATTTAAAACATAATCAATATTAATTTATTCATTCAATGATATTCTTTTTAAATCTCATCACCATTTATTGTACTGTTAACACATTCGACACTCAACCAAATAAATACAAATAGACTTTAATCAATATTTATTTATTAATCGACTAGTGTTCTTTTATAATTCAATTATCATTTACTTATTTAGTATTGTATTCAATAATCAAACCTTAGTTGCAATTGAAATTAATTTAGCATTTATTAAACAAGTTAATAATCCTATTAACAATCTTATTAACATTAATAATTATCATCAACATCTATCCACCAAGTTATGAACAAACCTATTAACCACAAACTAACATTATTGGCATCACTTCACCTTTATCGACCATAATAAATAACTAATCCTAATCACAATTAATTAACCATCCATTTATAATCTTAACGTAATAGTATCATTTCATAACTAAGATAGGTAATAGTATTTATAATGTGACCATTCACAACCGTATGCATCCAAATCGTATTTTGATAGTGTATTAGATAATTCATACAACATATGTACGCAATCTTTGTAAGAGTAGCTAATTCTTACATATCTCGTGTAGGTACACCAATAGTACTCAACCACACATCACACATAATCACAAAAGTTTATATCTGTCGATGCATACTTAAATAAGAATTTGAAATGTCTAAATGCTAACTCATATCATAATAAGCTATGACACTAACATAATATACTGAGACATAACACAAGAATCAAGCAAAGGTTTTGATACATGGTTAATTAGGTTTCCTTCTAAAAATTCCACGACATTCCTATCCACCTACTTCGATCTATCTAATTCACAACTAACTTCCACATCCTATCCTTCCTCTGCTGGACTACCTTGGAGCATCAACTACATGACCTAACTCCAATTAGAACCTGTAAGCGGAAGTGTCGACTCCATCAACCAAGCATCCCTTGCAAGAACCCACTATTCATCATCACACACCTTGGGGAGCATTTAATAGCACATCCCTCCCATAACTCCAGGTTTTGGGGATAAATGGTGCTAATGTCTCCACCCCCCTAATGGAACAAGGGATTATGTTTACATCGACATAGTGACTAAATTGTGACTGTTGTACTCAGGTTTTGTCATCGAATAACCAATTTGGGTTGTTGAGTTTCTTGAAACCCCACACCTTCCCACACATAATAATAATAACAGTAAGCATACATAACAATAATTATCCATATTTTTTTTGGAAATCATACCATCTAGGTACCTCCATTTTGTAGGGATCATCTATCCCTTAGCTCTTCTAAACATGTTGGTTAGTCTCATAACAAAATGTCATGCCATATCGTGCAATCATTGACATGTATACATATTTCGTTAATACTTAACAACAATGTAATAATTTTGTTCCATGCATCTGGCATCATAATCATTTATTCAACACATAACTTTAAATTAGTATGTATGTACGATCATCTATTAAATTTGCATGCTAGAGACATAATCAAAACATGAACATAATTCATCATATTAACATCACACAAATATATATAAATTCTGCAAAATAATAAATCCACAAGTGCACAGTGTCATCAAACTTCCGAAGTTCCATAATAATAAGAAAATACAAACATGTAACGATATTTTAGGTAATAAGGTCAAAACGGGGCATTATAATCGATTGGAACTACTTCTAGCATAAGCAAGCATAGAGTGTGCAATAATACACCATTGAGTACCAAAAATGACCATTATGTTGGGTATATATATATCAAAAGAACCTAGATTTACTCATTAAGTATCTAGGTTGTCTACAAATTATTCTATAAAGGAAAACAATTATCTTCAAACCGAGGATAGTTGAATAGGAATGTGTACAAGAATAGTGTCTCGTTTGGGTAGTAACAAAGGATAGCCAACTATTTCCAAGAACAAACACTACCAATATTCTTCCAATGAGGGAAATAAGAAGTGGAGAGGAAAGTACAAGAAACAACGTGCACTACACATCAATTTAAGGATCCAAACAACCACTACAACCATTGTAATATCAATGATCACACAAAAGATAAGTTTTGGAAGGTACATCCTAAGTTGAATCCAAAAAAGCACAAGGATTATGCCAAGAAGAATAACATGCTAGAGAAGGATTCAAGCTATAATCAAGTAGAAAGCAACTCAGATGTATATTATGTTAGAAAAACAGGATCACGGAGAAATAGCCATTAAACAATTAAACAAAATGAAAATACTAAACACATTACAAGAGAGATAAAAATATAACGTAGTTCACCCAAGATGGACTACATACACACAAAAATTTCCAGTCCTTTATTACTATACTATCCAATAAAATGAAGGGATACAACTTACATCAACCTCACTATGCTTCCTCTTCACACCTTCATAGTCTCTCTCACACAATCACAGAGATTGTTTTACAATGCTACAATACAATACATAGTCGTATTACAATGCTTTCCTTTTATAGGGTAATTACCATGGGAAAATACTATGGGTTACCCAATACCATGGGTCCGCAAACTGTTGGCCAACAAACATCCCAAAAATTTATTTCGGGGGCTTTTTTCCTGAACCCCCGCACCCCCCATCTAGGACGAGTGTACAGCAAAACTAGGGTATAAACACAACTGAACAATAACATCTCTGAATCTGGAAGATCGGGCTCCACAACCAACAATCTCCCACTTGGAGACTAATCACAACAACTCTGTCATCGATCCACTTACTAGACTATGCTATGAACCTTGGACTTGGAAATTTTCTCATTTTCACCTTCATGCTTGAAGGCCAACAGAACCCAAGAAGGAACTCAGATTCTCTCTGGTTACTACCTTTGTCAACATGTCTGTGGTATTCTAGCTAGTATGTATCTTTTCCAACTTTAACAGTTCATCTTCTAGAATAGATATTATGAAATGGCACTTAATTTGTATATGTTTAGTCTTCAAATGAAAGGATGAGTTCTTTGCAAGATGAATGGAACTCTGGTTGTCACTATACAACTTTTTATTCTCCTGCTTCTTACCCAATTCCTCCATGAACCTCTGCAACCAAATCATCTCTTTACTAGCCTCTGTAGCAGCAACATACTCTGCTTCCATTCTTGAAAGTGCAACAACCTTTTGCAATTTTGAAATCCAACTTACTGCATTTTTTAAATGGTTGGACAAAGGTGTGTTAATTGATTTTTCATTCTACATTCTAAACCTCTCCAACACCTTTTCTATGTACTCACCTTGAGACAATGTCAATTTGTGATTTTTCTTGTCTCTTGTTATTCTCCTACCAAGGATTTACTTTGTAGCACCCAAATCCTTCATCGCAAATGATTTATCTAGTTTTCATTTGAGCACATTTATATCCTGCGCGTTAAACCCTGCAACAAGCATGCCATTCACATACAATAACAAGATAATATATCTTCCATTATCTATCCTCTTGAAATAAATAGAGTGGTCTGAATGGCATCTACTATACCTTTCTTTTATGCAAACCCCTTTACAACAAGCCTAACCTTGTACCACTTCTTGCCTCCATCTTCTTCCTTTAACCTGTAAACTCATTTTTTCTACAATGCCCTTTTTCCTGTAGGAAACTCAACCAAATCCCATGTCTAGTTTATTACCAATAAGTCCATCTCCTCATCCATGCCTTGCTCCCACTTCTTTTTAGTTTCTACATGCATTGCCTCTCCATAACATTCTGGTTCACCAGAATTAGTCATCAATAAAAATACAATGAAAGAGAGAATCATTCAGGGGGGCTACTTAACCTGGTAGATCTTATTACATTTGCAGGAGTTTGAGGTACATGTTGTTTCTCTTGAATTTCTAGTGCCTTTGGAACTTCATTTTCTTTGATTTCATCAATCACTGTGTGCTCTGTGTTTTCCTTTTCTGTTTTCTTTCCATGCAACTGATATTTGTACATAACCTTTTCATTGAATACTACATCTCGACTCCTAATGATTTTGTGATTTTCATAATCCCATAAGCGATAACCAAAGTCATCAACCTCATATCCAATAAAGGTACATTTCTTGGATTTATCCTCAAGCTTTTTTCTGTTTTCTTTATTTATATAGACAAATGCTTCACATCCAAAAGTTCTCATAAATGAGTAGTTTATATTTCTGTCTGTCCATGCATCTTCTGGAATCCCACCATCCAAAGCGCTTTAAGGCCCTATTTTTATTAAATAAACAACATTATCTACATCATCATCCCAAAAATGTGAGGGAAACCATGCATGCAATGGCATACACCTTGCACGCTCCATGATCATTCTATTCATCCTTTCTGACACACCATTTTCTTGTGGTGTTCCAAGGACTATCTTCTCTCTGCGAATCCCATTGTATGAATAGTAACTATCAAAATACTTGTTGTAGTATTCACCTCCATTATCAGATCTGAGACATTTTAACTTTTTTTCGTGTCTCATTCTCAACCAAATATTTCCACTTCTTAAAAGTAGCAAACACACTAGATTTTTATCTAATGCAATAAACCCAAGTTTTTCTAGTTGCATCATCAATAAAAGTAACATAATAATGAGATACACCAAGAGATTGCACATGACCCAGGCTCCATACATCTGTATGCACAAGCTCTAACTTTTCACTCTTTTTTTGTTTCCTAACCCTGAGAAATCTAACTCTCTTATGTTTTCCATAAACACAGTTCTCACATAATTCCAAACTTACCTACTTCATATCTGGAAGCGATTTCCTTGAGTGGAGAATCTGCATCCCCTTCTCACTCATGTGTCCAAGCCTATGATGCCACAATGCTGCACCTGTTTCTGTGGAATCTACAAATATAGAATAATCAATATTATGGGGAGATAAATACAACATACCTATCCTATCTACTTTTTCTATTACTAGTGCTCCTTTGATCTTCCACCATGTTTTTTCAAACGTAGAAAAACAACCACTATCTCTCAACTACATTGTTGAGATCATATTTATTTTCATAGCAGGAATATTCCTTACATATTTTAGCATCCATTCATTTCCATTATTTAAAGTAATCCGTACCTTACCCATTCCAAAAATTTTGCATGGTTCATCATCCCCCAATAAAACATGTCTAAAATCACTTGGAATATAATCATGAAAGAATTTCCTATGGGTTGTAGCAAGACATGAAGACCCTGAATCTACTACCCAGTAATCACTAGTATTATCTAATGCAAGAATCAAAGAATATTGTAACACAACACCTGCTACATGTGCTTCCTGAGTAGTCTCATGTTTCCTGTCTCCTTTCTTGTTTCGATCTTCTGCATTCTTTCTTTAGATGTCCTTTCTTACCATAGTTCTAGCACTCTATCTTTCCAAATATGGACTTGGATCTTCCCTTTCTATACTTGATGTGATTACTTGGGCTCCTTCCTCTCTCTTTTTATCTTCCCCTTCTCTCTATGGCCAATGCATTACTTGATGTCTCACCTATTATTTTTCTTCGTATTTCCTCGCTAAGAATAACACCAACAACATCATCAAATTTAAGAGTGTTTGAACCAAGGATAGAGTTACTTACAGCCATGACCAAGCTATTCCAGCTTTCTGGCAATCAACAAAATATTAGAATATCCCTAACCTCATCATCAAAGTTCACTTTTACAGAACTTATTTGACTAGTAAGCATATTGAATTTATTCAAATGGTCAGCAATAGATCCACCTTCTTGCATCTTCATATTAAATAAACGCTTCATTAAAAATACAATGTTGGAAGCCTAGGGTTTTTCATAGAGATTAGTCAATGTGCTCATCACACCCTCTGTTTTCTTTTCTTTTGAGATATTGAAAGCCACCAATGAAGCCAGGCACAACCATATTGTTCTCAGTGCCTTTTTGTCAAGAACCTCCCATTCTTCATCCTTCATAGTCGTCGTTTGTTTTGTTTTTCCACCAAATGGTAGGTATAGATCCTTCTGGTACATATAGTCCTTCATTTGCATCTTCCATAACTAGTAGTTTTGGCCATTAAATTTATCGACCCTAAACTTTCCTTCTTATGCAATCGCTCCCACTCTAACTAGAAACCTTTCTTTCCGACGAGTTTACCGTCCAAATAGACCTTTTGGATCTAATACCAATTGTTAGAAAACAACATCGCAGAGCAATAACAATTAAAAAATTAAACAATTAAACAATATGCAAATATTAAACACATTGCAAGAGAGACGCTAATATAACATGGTTCACCCAAGATGGGCTATGTCCACACATAAATTTACAGACATTTATTATTATACCATCCAGAAAAATGAAGGGATACAACCTGCAGCAACCCCACTGCACTTCATCTCCACACTCTCACAGTCTCTCTCACACAATCATAGAGATTGTTTTACAGTGCTACTATACAATACACAGTCGTATTACAATGCTTTCCTTTTATAGGGTAATTACCATGGGAAAATACTACGGGTCACCCAATACCATGGGTTCACAAACTATTGGCAAAAAAAAATCCCAAAAAAATATTTTGGTGCTAGCCCCTGGACCCCTCCCAGGGGTGCGATGTCCCCCCACACCCCCAAGATGGGACGAGTGTACATTAGAACTGGGTATAAACACAATTGAACAACAAAATCTCTGAATCTGGAAGATCAAGCTCCACAACCAACAGATGAAAATTTTTCTACACTATAGTGAAAAGGGAGGTTAATCTTAGTAGCCTCCATCCCAAGGAATGGAGGGAGATTAATTAAATATTATAGATTAATATCCATGTTAAGAATACAAAGGTGGGTTCTCTATTTGATACCAGTTTATAAATGAATCTCATAACAAAACATACGGTTAACAAATTTGGATTGAAAATTCATGACCATCATCACCCATATCCATTTGGTCAAGTAAATAAGGATGCATAGTATACAATCACTAAACATTTTAAGATCAAATTTTCTAAAAATGTAAACTATATTGATGAAGTGGAGGTACATGTGGTACCACTCGTTGTGTGTTTTAATGCCATTGGAATCCCCTACATGTACATGATGGACGAAATCGTGATGATAAGAGAAAACCATTACCACCCAATCAAGATGGGAAATCCTTCATCATTAATTAACACAAAGGTAAATACAATAGATCTTTAACCAAGCTAAGAAAATAATCAACTATAATAGGAAGTTTGTATTACTCTTCTTAAGACAAAATCATCTAGGAGATGAATCTATAAAATTCAAATCATATTTGGAGGGATGTAATAAAATGAAAAACATTAGTTGGAGGGGTTATTATAAGAATACTGATAAGTGTTATAGGACCCTAAAGGGTTATCACCTAAGAGGGAAGTGGAGCACGATATACAACTGTTTCCTGACTCCCCAATTTCAAATAATGGGTTGTACAGACAATCCATCTTGGAATTAGAGGAAGTCAAGAAGAATTTACAACAACTATTGGATAAAAGAGTAATTTGACCAAGCACCTCACCTTCTAGGTCACCTATCATCGAAATTCCTAAGAAGAATAGGGCATAGAGAGTATGTATTGATTATAGATATTTGAATAAGATCACACTAAAGAATTAATACCCTCTTCCTAGGATTAATTACTTGCTAGATCAATTGTACATACCAAGTACTTCATGAAGCTGGATCTAAAATCAAGTTACCTCTAGGTATGAGTTAAATACAAAGACACCTAGAAGATAACCTTCAATACAAGGAAGTGTTTACATGATGGTTGGTGATTCCTTTTGGTTTATGTAGTACACTAGATACGTTTATGTGTTTGAAATAATGTATTTCATATCCTCATATATTCCTCTATTTACTTATATGATATATTAGTTTATAGATATACCTAGGAATATCATATCTCACATCTCATACAAGTGTTAGAGACCCTAAAAAAGCATCAACTACTAGAAAATATTAAGAAATGGCAATTTTCTCAACAACCATTAGTGTATTTAGGGTATGTGATTGGTGTACAGGAATCAATATAGATCTTGTGAAGATGGAGGCCATCCTCAATTTTCAGGCTTCTACTAATGTCATTAAAGTTAGCTTTGTTGAGGTGACACAATACTTACAAAATTTTATAGCATCCTTTTTAATTGTAATTTCACTACTATGTGCCATAAAACCAGTGGCAAGAGATTCCGACAAGGAAAGAATCAATGGAAATATTTTGAAGAGTTGAAATGAAATATCATTCAAAAAACAATTCTTACATTGTCTAATTTGTGGAGACTTTCAAAATGGAGACGAATGAATGTGGATATGATATGCAATAATATTTTATGCAAGGAGGTAAGAAAATATGTTATCATTTATAAATGTTCCATGGTGGAGTTCTAAACTACCCTACATATGATAAGGAGATATCTATTATGATTTAGTTTATTAAGAAACATAATGATTATCTAATGGACAAAGTTACCATAATTCACACCGATCACGAGCCACTATAGTACTTGCAGGCCTAGAATAAGCTTTAATAAATGAAGCACTGCAAATGGATATGTTTTTTATAATAGTTTCATCTAATCAACAAATGTAAGATCATAAACACTAATTCATTATCAATCATGATTTCAAGGCCACTTGAATCCAAGATAAAAAAATATTTGGGAACTCATATCCACATGGAGCCTTTCACCCATGACGCATAC
This sequence comes from Pseudotsuga menziesii, assembly GCA_001517045.1. Taxonomy (NCBI): domain Eukaryota; kingdom Viridiplantae; phylum Streptophyta; class Pinopsida; order Pinales; family Pinaceae; genus Pseudotsuga; species Pseudotsuga menziesii. The sequence goes on along the minus strand of LPNX010197428.1, from coordinate 960,654 downwards.
AAAGATAAGGACTTTAATGATGTGTTTCAACAAGTACAAGGACAATTTCATGTAGAGTAAGGTGATAGTAAGGATTACTATCATCCATAGGATGTGTTTCTCTACAAACTAGACAATATTCGTGTTATTAAAGGTGAAATATTGCAACTTATGAGAGAGGCTCACACCTCCAAAATTGCATGGATTTTTGGTTCTAGGAATATAGTTGCCAACTTAAAGAGGGATGTCTATTAACCTAGAATGAAAGAATGTGTATCTTGATTTATTAAAGGATGTACACTTTGTTATACCAATGATAACGGTAACAAAAATCAAGGGTTATACCATCACTTAACTATACCTACTAAACCATGGCAGAGCATATCCATGGATTTCTTAGGCGGTTTTCCAAGAACTAGGATGGGACATGATTCTTTGTTTGCATTAGTGGAAAAATTTAGCAATATGTGCAATATTATGCCTTGTAAAAAACACCATCAAGGGGCAATATGTAGAAAACGTGTTCTTTGAAAATATTTCAGTATCAGGATACCACAAAGCATCATCTAAGATAGAGATACTAAATTTCTCGATTCCTTTTGGACCACACTTTGGCAGCATATGGACACTAAGTTGAAGAGATCTATAGCATTCCATCCATAGACATATAGGAAGAAAAAGGTAGTGAACATGACATTGGTTAATCTTTTGATGGGTTATAATTAGAAGCATACAATCACTTGGGATGAAATTTTAATTTACATTCAACAATTCTATAACAAGTAGTCCATACTTATACTTGTAAGTCCATTTTGAAACTTGTTATGGGTATTTTCCACCTTCACACTTAGATGGTGTATATGTATAGAAAGGAGGAATGAGGGAAGACATCGTAGAAAAGAAGTTAAGGATGAAAAAATAGTTGATAATATCAAGAAAATCCATTTGCAAGTACATGAGACATTGAAAGTCACAATAAAACTACAAGTTCAAGCATGATCAACACAGAAATAATAAAACATTCAAGGTGGGAGATAGATTTTGGTTGCATCTCAACATATAAAGGATACAAGGTCTTGGCAAGAATTTCTAGGCTCTACAATACAATTCTTTTGAAGTTCTAGAGAAGGTTGTTGATAATTCCTATAAAATCAATCTACCCCAATTTATGCACATTTACTCCATACCGAATGCAGAGAATATGGAACTATATGAGCCTTTCATGTTGGACCAAGAAATTAATGAGCAAGTCCTAGCTACCTACCAAAGAGGAATAAGATCCAAAATCTCATGAAAAGTTAACAAAATAAATATCCTTTTATAAGAAATATATAACAACCAAATAGGGGAAATATGAACTCTAGCAAGTTTGGTTGAAAGGACAACTTCCTAGCAAGGCCAAATTGTACTTTAGAGAGAAGGTGAAGAAAATTTTCCTTACCTTACTTAGTTAAAGATTTTGGAGACCAAAATCCTCTCTAAATAGGGAGGTATTATTTGAAATGGATAATTATATAAATAGTAATCCATGTTGGTACTTTATGGGTGGAGTTATTGGCTTGTAAGTCCCATTTTAGCATGAAGTCCCAATTTGGTGATTTGGGGTCCAAAACCTTTTGAATCTCATTTGAGGCATTAAATGGTCTATTTTGGGGTCAAATATTTATGAGGTTAGAACTTAACCAATTGATGTTGTTCGACACATTAATGGATTTCCAACCACATGAAGTTCACCTCAATTGGAATTTGTATGAGGAAGTTATATGCCTCCCATAAGTTGACATATCATGCTAACCACCATGGTATCAAGTGGACACCACATCAATTTCCATCACTCACACATGTGTAATTTAAAGAATATTCTAGAGATTCCAAAACCCTAAAATTAATTGGGGGATTTAGGTATTTAAAACACCATAACTAACCCTTTATGGTTATCAGAATATGTTAAAAACTAGGTTGCTAGGAAAATAAGGGTATCCATTATTATAGTATTGTTTAGTGTTCCATAGAGTAGCATAGCATCTAAGAGAGGGATATTGAAGAAAACTGGAGGAAGTAGAAGATCGTGAAGCTTTCATATTGTCCCTAGAGTCGATGGCAACTCCATAGTGAGTGCTTATTTGCATTTCATAAATGAGAAGAAAATAGCAAGAGCATAAGCATCACCTTTTAGTTGGATTTTCTTGTGTTGGGTTTTTCTGGGGTAGACCTTGTATTTATTGTGTGGATGGTGTGTTATTCACTTAGCTTAGTTAATATTAGTTTCAATTTATTTAGTATTTTATGCATTAAGCTAGTAACAATTAAATCTAAATATCTAAAGTAATACATTACATAATAAGATATTTTCATAATATGATCAAATATGTTGCAACAAACTCAACTAATGGAATATCCATGGCAGTTTACATATCATTAGTACAAATCCATGTAAGAATAAAAGATAGTAGAATTAGTTTAATAGTAAAAATAACAATTATCTAATTTAAGGTTGTAACCTAAATAGACACCAAATTGACATATAAAGCCCCTTTATTTACGGGACAATGAACTCCTCGACATAGAAAAAATACCATCCACTTATAATGTCGTTCCTACTAAATTTTACTTTGACTCTACAAGTACTGCAACGAGTGGTGATCAATGTGGATTATGGTTTCCTTCCCCAAGAGGTATAATTTCCATTTATTGACTTCTTGAACTAAGGAAAAGAGTTCCTTACCATAATTAGGGTATTTCATCATTGTTGCCTTGAACAACTCTAAATGGTATAAAATTGGTCTTCCTCCTTGCACAAGAATTTCTTCCATGGCATATCCACCTAAATCAGCTTCAATCTCAAAAGGTTGTTGATGATTAGGCATGGCTGACATTGTTGCTTACCTATTTTTACCCTTCTTCAAAATACCTTTGATGTTGTTTTCCCCAATGAAAACTCTTTTTGTTATTATGTCATGTAGTGGTACAACCACTATTAAAAATGTTGAAATGAACTTACATAGATATTTAGTTTATCCCATACAACTTCCTACCTTCTTCACACAAATAGGAGTAGGGCATTTATTGATGGCTTCAATCTTAGCTAGAATAACCTTCAACTCTTGTCCACCAATCATGTCCCCAAGGTACACCAAAGACCCTCTTCCAAAATCATCCTTCTTTGAATTAGTTTTCAACTACTCCTCCTTTAGTGCGTCCAATAACTATTTCAAATTATCATATGTGCTCTTTTCAAGTAGCATTGAATATTAGTGTGGCATCCAAATATACATTTATAAAGTAATATAGAAATGGAAAAAACACATCATTTATTAAACACACAAAGTTGTGACTTCATTACATAAGCCAAAATACATAACTAACCATCCATGTAAACCTTTCCTTGTCTAAAGTAGCATATTCCAAATGCTTTCATCTTTCCCCTCATTTGGTGATTATATCCCAATTTGAGGTCTAAGTTTGTGAATAAATTGCATTGTCAAATTTGATCCAACAAGTCAATAATACCTAGGAAAGGATATATATTCTTTATGCTCACGATTTTAAAGCTTTGTAGTTAACCCCCATTCTCCAAATTCCATCCTTCTTGGACACTACTATGAGCGGTGACCCACGAGATGAAGTATTACACCTTATAAATCCCTATTCCAAAACTTATTGCAATTGTTTATTCACTTCAATTTACTCTAAAATTTATTGTTTATGCAACCCAATTTCAGGTAAGATATTCTAGAAACAGTAGAATTCCATGTTCAATTTCCCTATTAGGTGTCGTCCCTTCAGGTTTTTGAAACACTTTCTTATAACATTCTATCAATTTATGAAGTTGTTGCTTCTTCTCACTATCAAATCCTACCAAGGATGAGCTGTGTGATGCACCAAATTCCCAAAATAACTTAAAACAAGAGAGAAATAGAGTAATATGATGCCTTGATAATGAAGTAAAGAGATGAATAAGAAGCCTCTTCAAGGAGACAACCTCCTTTTACAATGTATCAAATACACAAGACATGATGACATAATCATAAACTAGATCTCATTAGTATATTATAAGAGACAAAGGGTACAATTACAATTCTATCTTACCATACAATCAAAATTAAGGTCCTAGCCAACCAATAAATACAATACTAATCAAATTATAGAAATTTAATGTCACAATATATAGGGCTTACCATATTGCCCCTCCCCTTCAAACAAGTGTAACACTTGATTATCTCTGGATATTTATGCATGAATAACTCATATTCCCATTCCACCTCTTCTCTTGGTAACTTCTTCCAATTGATGAAGTACTTAGAAATTGATTGATTTCGCAATTGCTTGATCCTTATGTCAAGCATTGTTTCAAGTTCTAGTATCTATTTCCCTTCTTCATCTATCTCTAGTAAAATAGTCTAAATTGGGATATTATCACCACTTACCTTTTTTAGGAAAGTAACATAAAAAATTGGATGTACATACGAATTGATCCATAAACTATTGTGGATATTCCACTGGATCAGTTCGTCACAATGGATATTACAACTTAGTTCATTGTGTTAATTTAATTCCATAAAATGCTGAAGATAATGGAACCGAAAGGTAAATAACTAGAGCAAATAAGTACACAATCCACACAATAACACAAGATATACCCTAGGAAAAAACACTATGGGGAAAAACCCATCCACAAATAAGGATTATGCCTTTCTCTTCATATCAAAATGCAAATACAAAGAAAATGGCACTCTTTATGGAGTCACCTATAACTCCACGACCATAATGAATACTACAGGATCTCCTATCTCCTTTATTCTAGAATAATATCCACCCCTATGTTTTTTCCACAACTATGGAACAATACAATAACATCAAAAGAATGAATCCCCTTATTCTCCTAATGGCCTAATATTTAACATAGCTTGATAGTCATCTACGGTTAATTTTAGGGATTTTTTCATGCCCCAAATCCTAACTAGGGTCAGGGTTTTTGGACCTTCTAGAATGTTCTCCAAATTCCACACACGAATAGCTCCACATGTGCGAGAAACGAGAGCTGACATGGAATCCAATTGGTGCCATGTCCGTCAACTGGGTAGGTCAACTTGCGAGAAGAATAACTTTTTCATGTGGACTTCGATTGAGGCAATTCTTGCACCATTGGAAAGGTATCGATGTGTAGAATGTAAAATTTTGGTCCATTCTTTTTTTCTAAAAACAAATGACATTTAATCCCTCTATATGGACCCAAAAGGTTTTATATGGTTTTTTACCCCCAAATCTAAAATATGAGGCATGCCCCTAAAATGTGCCCTACAAGCCAATTCACCAATATCCTAGCCCTGGATTCTCCAAATAGGTGACAAATTAGGTATTGATACATTTTGGATCATGAATATGGAATCAACTCTAAATCATACTTCCAATCCTCTGCAACACTTTATAGAGACCATAGTGCTTGGGTCATAATTTATTGTCCTTATTTTATTGTTTGACGACCATCTATTTTTATGGTTGTGCTCTAAAATACCCAATCTCCCACTTCAATTTTCCTTTCACTACAATGTTGATTTCATTGTTGTTTCATCCTATTTTGTGCTATATGTAAGTTATCTTTCAATAGTTAATTTACCTCTTGTTGGTTATCTAACTGATCCTCCACTTCTTGAACATTAGATTTCTCTTTCAAGGTTGATTCGATGGAAGGAGGATGATAACCATAAAGCACCATACATGGTGAAATTTCTAATGGAAGTATGGAAACATGTGTTGTACCATAATTCTACTAATGGAAACCACGTAACCCATTGTGTTTGTTTATCAAATGAAAATCGATGAAGATATCCTTCTAGGAATTTCATAATATCATATTTACCATCAAATTGAGGATGGTAAGAGGTGTTGTGAGCTAATTGAGTTCCCAAACAAGAAAATATTTCCTAAAAATTACTAGTGAAAATTGGATTTCTATCACTTACAATAATATTGGGGATTCCATGTAGCTTCTGGATGGTTTGCATGAATGTTGAAACTATTGTACTTGGTTTAAAAGAATGAGAAAGAGAAAATAAATGGGCATACTTTGTGACTTAATCCACTACTACCATGATAATAGCCTTTCGTTTTAAATTTGGTATGCATGTCATAAAATCCATTGAGACATATTCCCAGCTTTGATTTGGAATGGATAAAGGCTGTAGAATACTTGGTGTTTGTTGTGGACACTAATTATATTCCTGAATTAGAGGTATTATTTCAGCCGTGTTTGGATCCCAATTCCTGGAGGGGGTTTTAGGGCAGTGACTCTGAAGATATTTTTTGGAAAAATTGCCTTGTAAAATATTGTAATTTCGTAGTCATTCTGGATCATTCATCATTAGGTTTTAGATCTGATGATGGAGATTATGTTTTGTCTTTTTACCCTAGAAGGAAACTCTTTTTTAAACAAGTATTACAATTGTGTATGGTGAGAGAACATTGTGGCTAAGAGAGGAGACTATGAGAAAGTAAATAGGTTGCAGTGAATGTGTTGCCAGTTGTATCCTTTTATTTTACTAGATGGAATAAACAAAGGATTGGTTGTTTCTCCATGGATATATCCCATATCGGGTGAACCACATATATTGGTGTCTCTATTGTATTGTGATCTTCTGTTTTTTATTTCCACATTAAATTTTATTTTATTTCTATATGATCCTCTTTCTAACAATTGGTATAAGAGCCAAAGATTTATTTGGTTGATAAACCCGTAGGAAAGGAGGGTTTCCAAGTTCGAGTGGGAGCAATGAGATAAAAGGGAAAGTTTAGGGTCAAGAAGTTTGACAACCAAAGCTTCGAGCTATGAAATATGTGAATGGAGGACTATCTATATAAAAGGGATTGTTTCATATCGTTGGGTGTAATATCAAATAAACTGGGAACTATGAAGGATGAAGAATGGGAGGTTCTTGACAGAAAGGAACTAGGAACAATATGAATTTGCCTGGTAGCATTGGTGGCTTTCAACATTCAAAATAAAAGACAATATAGGATTTGATGAAGGTATTGGATAAACTATACGAAAAATATTCATCCTCCAACGAGGTATTTCTTATGAAGATGTTAGAAGGTGGGTCTATTGCTGATCATTTAAATGAGTTTAACACAATCACCAATCAGTTAAGTTTTATAGGAGTAAAGTTTCTTGATTAGGTTAGGGATCTTTTGATTTTGTGCTCATTGCCAAAAAATTGGAATGGATTGTTCATGGTTGTGAGTAATATTTCCTAGTTCAATCACTTTAAAGTTTGATTATGTTGTTGGTGTTAGTCTTAGTGAGCAAATGTGATGGAAAAGAACAAGTGAGACATAGGGTAATTATTTGAATGTGGAGAACAAGACAAGACAAAAGGAGAGAGAGAAGTGCTTAGGGAATCATGGGAAGTCTAATAAGGGAATATCCCAGAGGGAAGATGGATTGTGGGCACTATAGGAAGAAAGGACACATGAAAAAAGATTATAGGTATCCAAAAGGAAAACAAAGAGATGGACAATAGGCGAATAATCAAGAAGCAAATGTAGCGGGTGATGTGTTGCAAGATGTGTTAATCATTTCATTAAATAATATTATTGATTCTTGGGTATTAGACTCATGTGCTTCATTTCATGCCACAAACTAAAAGAAATATTTTCAAGACTATGTTCAAGGTGATTTTGTACAGGTTTATTTGGGTGATGATGAACCATGTAAAATTGTTGGAAAGGGTAAGACAGTTAGATTTGAATAATGGAAACCAATGGTTGTTGAAAGAGGTAACATACATTCGTGATTTGAGAAAAAATATAATTTCAATGGGGTAATTGGAAATTGAAGGTTGTACATCTACATTTATAGAAAATTCATGGAAGGTCACTAACTAGTCATTGGTAATAGCGAAAGGAGAGAAGTTAGGTACATTGTAATTATGTACCAGTAATGTTGACTCTTCTATTTATTTAGATTCTAAAGGAGTGGATACAACATTGTGGCATCATAGGCTTAGGAACATGTATTTCAAGAGGATGAACATTCTCTACTCAAGGAAGTTGTTTCCAAATTTGAAGCAAGTTGATTTGGATTTCTATGAGCACCATGTTTATGGAAAACAGAAGAGAGTCAGATTTGTCAAAGTTGGGAAGAAAAAATAAGAGTAAGAAGTCAGATCTTGTGTGTACATATGTAATGGGGAATAAATCAGGTATTATCTCTTGTTGGATTTCATTACTATATTACTTTTAATGATGATGCAACTAGGAAAATTTGGTTTTATTGCATTCGGAAAAAAAATATGATTTTTTTAGTATTCTTAAGAAATGGAAATCTTTGGTTGAGAATGAGATAGGAAAAATGCTGAAGTGTAGTAGATTAGATAATGGATATGAATACTATATAAAGGAGTTTGATATGTACTCCTCATACCATCGGATTCATAGAGAGAAAATAGTTCCAGGAACACCACAAGAAAATGGTTTGTCAGAAAGGATGAACAAGACAATCATGGAGTGCACAAGGAGTATGAGATTCAATGTAGGGTTTCCCTTACAGTTTTGGGTAGATATTGTGGATATTGTTGTTTACTGAATGAATAGAGATCCTTCAAACTCCTTGGATGGTGGCATTCAAGAGGAGGTATGGACAGGTAAAAATGTAAACTACTCATTTTTTAATACTTTCAGTTGTGAACCATATTGATAGAGAAAATAGAACAATGCTTGAGGAAAAATCCAAGAAGTGTACTTTTATTGGATATCGAGTCAATGATTTTGGTTGTCACTTATGGGATTTTATGAAAATCACAAAATCATTAGGAGTAGAGATATTTTATTCAATGAGAAGGTAATGCATAAGGATTTTGTAGGTAAATAAACATGAAGAAGTAGAATACATAGTGCTTCATGAAACCAAAGAAAATAAAATTTCAAAGGTGCCAGAAAATCAAAATGCACAACAACAACAATAGAAGGTACCTCAAACTCCTGCAAGTGTTGTTGGAAGATCTAGCAAGTTAACTAGACTCCTTGAATGAGACTCTCATTCATTATGTTATTTATTGTTGATTGATCATGGTGAACCAGAAATTTACAAAGAGGCAATGCAAATAGAAACTAGAAAGAAGTGGGAGCAAGTAATTAAAGAGGATATGGACTCCTTGGGACTTGGTTTAGTTTCTTGTAGGTAAAAGAGAATTGCAAAATAAATGGTCTTACAAGTTGAAGGAAGAATATGGATTCAAAAACAGGTACAAGGCCAAAATTGTTGTGAATGGATTTGCTTATAAGAAAGGTATAGATTTTGATCAATTTTTTTCTCATGTTGTTAAAATTACTTCAATTGGAACTATTTTTAAGTCTAGTGGCAATAGAATATTTGCATCTTGAACAGTTAGATGTAAAGATGGCTTTTCTCCGTGGGGTTTTGGAGAAATATATTTTAACATGTAGAATCCATAAGGGTGTGAGATAAAACGGAAGGATAATTTAGTATGTAGGTTGAAGAAGAGCGTGTATGTCCTAAAGCAAGATTTAAGGCAATGCTATTTAAAATTTGACAGGTTTATGATATAACAAGGTTATAGTAGATGTCATTCTAACCATTGTGTTTATTTTAAGAGGCTAGATAATGGAAGCTATATTATCTTGTAGTGTATGTTTATGACATGATTTCTGGAGGGTTTAGCATGAAGTATATAAATTCCCTCAAAAGAAAATTAACCAATTCATTTGCGATGAAGGATTGGGTGCTAAAAAGCATATCCTTGGTATGAGAATAACAAGAGACAGGAAAAACCGCAAGTTCACAATGTATCAAGGTGAGTACATAGAGAAGATGTCAAAATTATTTTTAATTAAAAATGCAAATCTAGTTAATACACCTTTCATCAGCCATTTCAAATCAACTAAGGAGTTATTTCCCAAGACATTGGAGTATATAAAATACATGTCCAAGGTCCCATACTCATTGCCAGATGGTAGCTTGATGCATGTGATGGTGTGCGCAAGACCAAATATTGCATATGTAATGGGATTTGTGAGCAGGTATGTGATAAATCCAGCTAAAGGGGATTAGAAGGCAATAAAGTGGATTCATAGGTATTTGAGAGGTACTACTACTCATGCATTATGTTTTGGAGGTTCAAACATTGTTCTAGAGGGTATGTTGATTCAGATATGGTAGGTGATAAAGATAGCAAGAGTAGGGGTATGTTTTTACTATAGGTGGAACAACACTAAGTTGGATTTTGAAATTAAAAAAGGTTGTTGCACTTTCAACAAAAAACAAAGCATGTTGCTACTACAAAGGCTAGTAAAGAGATGATTTTGGCTACAGAGGTTTTTGGAGGAATTGGGAAAGAAGTAGGAGAATATTAGGTTGTATAGTGACATCTAGAGTAACATTCATATTTCAAAGAACTCAACCTTCCATTATAATACTAAACCTATACAACTCAAGGACCATTTCATGCAATCTAGTTTGGAAGATGGGGAATTGAAGTTAGAAAAGATAAATACTAGCTAGGATACTATAGACGTGTTAACAAAGGTAGAAACTAGGGAGAATATGAGTTCATGCTTAGTTTTAATTGGCCTTCAACCATGAGGGTGAATATGAGAAACTTGTTAGGTACAAAGTCGGAACATAGTCCAACAGGTCTAGTAACGGTGGAGTTTGTTTTATCATTCTCCAAGTGGGAGATTATTTCTTATGGAACAAGATTATATTCATGATTTAGAGGTTTTGTTTTATCTATGTTTGGATCCCAATTCCTAGCAGGGGTTTGGAGGTAGAGCCCTCGAAGAGCTCTTTTGGGAAAATTTTCCTTGTAAAACATTGTAATTTTCTTGTCAATCTAGATCGTTCATCATTAGGTTACATATTTTATGGTAGAGATTATGTTTTTTCCTTTTTCCCTAGAAGGAAACCATGTTTTAACTAGGGCGTTGTATCACGATTGTGTAAGGTGAGAGAACATTACGACTAAGAGAGAATATTGTGAGAGAGCGAAGAGGACGTTGCAGTGAATGTGTTGCAAGTTGTATCCCTTCATTTTGCTTGAAAAAATAAAGAAAGGACTGGATTTTTCTCCATGGAAGTATCCCATATCTTGTGAACCACATATATTAGTATTTTTCTTGTATTATGTTAATTTTTGTTTTATTTGTGAATTCATTATTATTTATTGCTTTGTGGTGATGTTTTAGACATCTGGTGTCTTAATTGTCTCTCATTTTTCTATTGGTAAACCAAACATTCTACCACAAACTTTTGGACATCAAGTTTAAGACTTTTCCAAAAAAAAAGTCCTTCTTGATCTTGTGGTAAGTTTTCAAGATCCCTAAATGTCCTCCTATAGGAAAAGAGTGCAATTCCAAAAGGACCCTCTATTTGAGTTTGGAATTTTGACATAAATACAAGTGATCTTGATATGATAGAAAAATCATTTTTCCATGCAAATTTATCTAGTGAACTGGAGTCTTCTTGTATTTGTTGAATTATCCTACATGATTTCTTATCATTTTTCCATGTTTTCCTTGATTCTTCCACGCAATCATAATGTATAATGGAAATAGAACATAGTAAGCCCTTTGCATCATCTTGTTTTATTGGCAGTGCATCTACCACCACCTTATGTTTTCCTCTTTAATAGATCATTTCAAATTCATGACGTAGCATCTTTGTAGCCCATTTTTTTCAATGTTTTAAAGATAATCATTATACATTTGGGTGTCTTTCCATTAGGTAAGGGGGGGATTTCTTAATTGCACGTCGTATGGCCAACATTTCCTTTTTGTAAATTGGTTCGAGTAAGTTTTTTCCCTTAAGTTGGAAACTTTCAAAGGAAAGGGGCCTTTCTAATTGCATTAAAGCTACACATATGGCATGCCTAGAGGCATCGCATTCCAAAATAAAGGTTTTTGTGAAGTAAATCATGGATATATATGAGTTGTACACATAGCCACTTTAGTTTTTTCAAAATATTTGGTTTCTTATTGAGTCCAAGATAATGCATCATTTTTCAACAAATTTGTTAGAGGTGCCTCTATTTGACCACAATTATTTACGAGTTTGCAGTAGTATCCTATAAATCCAAAGAATACTTTAATATTATTTAAGGTTTTAGGAATTGTCCATTCCATGAGCCTTAATTTGGTTAGGGTCCACATTGACACCTTAATTGTACTGAGAGTAGAAAGGTTCTCTACAGCCCATTATGGGGGATATGTTGTCACATTCCTAACATTATTCTACCAAACAAATTAAAAATTAAAAAAATCATGTCGGCTCATAAATAAAGAAATAAATCAAATAAAAAGTAGGTTCGTAAATAAAATTTTAAAACCAAATAAAAAATTATTAAAAAAATCTGTGTTGGCTCATAAGATAAAAAAATAAAAATAATAGATCAAAATTTAAAATGGATCTATCAAGTAGGGAGAGAGATGAAATTCCTTTGCAATTTTTTTCAAAACGTGTAAAAAATTAAGATTAAAAACAATTACACCTCAAGAAATTGGATCCCTCTTGGTTCTTGATAGATATGGATTTGAGAGGGATATGTGTTGCTAATTAGATACAATACGACCCTAATATTTCGCTTCTTGAACCCTAAAGGAACACATAGAAGGATTTGCATATAGTTGGTGCTCCTCCAATAGTTTTAAGACCATATCAACATGTTGTATATTGTCTTCCCAAGATTTTCTATAGATTAGTATATCATCAATAAAACTAACACAAATTTTCTAAGGAAGGGTTTAAAACTAGAATTCATCAAGAATTGAAATGTAAAAGGTGCATTGGTAAGTCCAAATGGCATCACCAAAAATTCATAATGACCTTCATGTGTTCCTAATGTTGTTTTTGAAATTCCTTCTTTCCTATTCTTAATTTGATGATATCTAAAATGGAGATCCAACTTGGTAAAGAAAAATACTCCATCTAATTCATCAATGATAGGAATAGGCAACTTATATTTGATGGTCATCTTATTGATATCTCTAAAATAAGGACACGTATTCCATGAACCTTCAATTTTTTAAACCATCGCCACTAGTGTAAAGAAAGAACTTTTTCTAGGTTGAATGATGGCTACATCTAACATTTCAAACCATATTTTCAATCTCACTCTTTTGTGAATATGGGTACTTGTAGGTCCTTAGTAATTTTAGGTGGGACACTTCCTATTTGCAAGTGGATAGAATGGTCATGATATCAAGTGGGTGGAAGAGATTTAGGAATCTCTCCAAATAAATTGGAATGATTGTCAATAACTTGTTGGTGATCCACTCGACAAAAGGCATAGATGTTTGATATTAAACTAACACATGGTATTTCCAAAATATAAAACACCTTAAGAAATTGCTCAAGCACATCATTCTATCAACACATTGATGTTTTACATGGTTAAAACTGTCATAGGGTACATAGTTCACGACCCCAATCAAATAGCTACAAAAAATATTTTACATATGAGTTTCTTACAATCAATCATCAAGCAAATGACCCTCCATGGTCTTTAAATATAGATAATGGACCAATAGAGTGTTAATCCATGGATCAGTAGCAATTAATATCAAGGTGAAGATGAACCATCGAATCACTCTATGTCTAGAATATATTTTGATCGTCAGATTACATAAGTAACATTTCATTCTAAAGCAACACACTTTACCTAAAGACACAATATACCAAGTTGATCTTAACTAAATCCTAAGTGTGTAAATATCCTAAGACCCCTTCTTAAGAACAACTTAGGAAAATTTACAAAAGTGACACAATAGGAAAAGGACAGAGGAAGATCCTATCCTCCCTTAATGACAAATTCATAAACTCCTAACATAGATCTATGTTTAAAAAATTATGCTTCTTTAAGATACTTTGTGAAGATGTATACAACTTGATCATCTGTAGGGAAAAAGACAACTTTAAGAATGTGATCCTAAATAATATTTCTAATAAAGTGCATATGTATCTTAATGTGTTTGTTGCACTAATGTTCAACTAGATATTTGGTGAGCTTGATAACACTCTAATTGCCACACTAAAGGGTAGTTAGATATTGTTGCTCAAATCCTAACTCTGAACTTAGGATATGTTGAAGAAAGAAGGAATCCTGAGCTGAATTAACTATGGCTCAATATTCTACTTTTGTTGAACAAAGAGAAAGAGCTTTTTATTTCTTACAATCCCAAGAAACAGGCCTAGAACCAATACTAAAAAGATAACCTACAATATAATTATAAACATCAAGGTTCCTGACTAAATCTGAGCCAACAAAACCAACCAACAAAGGAGTCCTCCCTAAACTGTAATAAAACCCAAATTGAACTATACCCCAAATATATTAAATTATCTTTTTTGTTACTTTCCAATGACTTTCATGGGGCATTTTCATATACTGAGTAATTAGACCAATAACAAAGGAAATCAAGACGAGCTTGATTCAAGTACAAAATATTGCCAACTAATTGACGATGCAAGGCAGCATCTACTTGGTGTATAGTGAAGGAGGAAGTATAGTGAAGGAGGTGTATAGTAAAGGCCTCTCCAAACTAGAAAGGAGAGGGATTTGGTTTACATTCATCCATGTGAAAGTGATGAAAAATATCACAAGCATACTGAGACTGAGAAAGAAAATTTCCCTCTTTGGTTTGTAGGACTTGGAGGCCAAGAAAATAATGTAAATGTCCTAAGTATGTCATTTCAAATTTCTTCTTAAGGTTGGATTTGCATGGGTTAAAAGAATATGGTCACTACCATTAGGAATAAGGTCATCAACATAAAGAACAAAGATGAAGATACGATTTCCTGGTTTTTTGGTATAGACATTGGGGGCAAAATGCTATCTAGAAAAACTAATGGAAAGGAGAAAGTTATCAATTTCGGCATGCCAAAATCAAGGATCTTGTTTAATACCATAAAGAGATTTCTTAAGGAAACAAACAAGGATGGTGTCATTTTGAACATAGCCAAGAATTTTTTCTTTGTAAATTTATTCTTGCAAATCCCCAACAAAAGGAGGACTTGGCATCCATTTGATGGACCTCCCATTTATGTGAAGCGACAAGGCAAAGAAACACAGATGGAATTCATTTTGGTGACAGGGGAAAAGGTTGCATTGTATTTAATGTTAGGATTATATAATCCCCCCTAGTCCATATATAGTCTTTTAGATCATCTTTCCTAAATTAGGAGTCATTTACTTGAGTTTGGTGCCACCGTGATATTTGGGTCCACCGTTGCCATTGGTTCCATTGGTGCCACCGGTACCATTGGTTCCACCATGATATTGGGTCCACCGATGCCATTGGTACTATTGGTGCCACCGCTACCAACCACTATAGTGTGGGGAACACATATAGAGGTTAATTTCCACTTACTGCATGTTCATGCATGAGTTTATGTGCCTTTGAGACCAATCCCTACATTCTATGAGCCACTCTAAATGCCACCAATAGACTCCATCAGTTGGTTGTAGTTGGTAAGCAGTTATGTTGAGTTAGCCTCTAGTTACTTTTAGTTAGATCACTCTCAGTTAGTCTAGAGCCAATTTTGCATGTTTGCATGGGAAATGATGCCTTTTACCACCTACCTCATCAATTGAACTGGTTTAACTAGTTTAACTGATTTTTGGATTGATTTAGACATCAGGAGTTACACTAGTGGCTCCCATGCATTGATTTAGACACTCCTAGTTAGCTATATTCAATTGGTAGACACTCCTAGTTAGCTATTCAGTTGGTAGATTCTAATTTATTGATCATTCTTATCATTTTTAACTGAAATTTGTCTTGCTCGGTGTAAATTGTTCTTACTATTCCATTATAAAATTCTACCTTTCAATTGCACTCATTTCATGTACATAAATGGTTCAATAATTCAAACAGTTTATTCCTTCAACTTGGGAAAATCCTTTAGCAATTAACATTTCCTTAAGTCTTTCAAGACTTCCATCATAGGCATAATTAGTTCTATAAACTCATTTATATCTAACAAGTTTCTATCCTTTCAAAAGAGGTACAAGATCCCAAGTATCATTTTCCATTAGGAACAATATTCTTCACTCGTCGCTACATCCCAATCTGGATGGCTAGAAACTTATGTAAATTGATCTAGGTCATGAATCTTTGAAACTTGAGCCAAAATAGAAGAGGATGACTAGAACTATGAATGTGTTCGATGTTGATCTCCAGGATCACTAGTTGATTCACATGTTGTAAGAAATCATCTAGGAAGTGATTGTGTTGGTACAACTAAAGGAAACTAAGAAGGCAGGGAACTATGAATGTGTTTGATGTTGATCTCTTGGATCACAAGCAAGATCACTAGTTGCTTCGCATGTTGTACAAAACCATATATGAAGTGATTGTGTTGGTGCAACTAGAGGAAACTAAGAAGTCGAAGATGGATTTTCATCCTCATGATCAAAATAAGAAGTTGGAGTAGGAACACTATTAAAGAAGTTGGGAGTAGAAGATGGCGCAATCGTCGAAGATGGAAAAGATGTCAAATTAGGCCCATGAGCCAAAATATTTTCATCAAATTTAACATCTATTTTAATAATAATGAAAGTGTATTTTGGTTGAAGAAGTCTATAAACTTTTACATTTTCATAATGTCCAGAAAAATGCACTTTTCATTCATAGGATGTAACATTTTTCCATTTTTCATCAAGAATGTGAACCCATGCTTTGCTACCAAACACACAAAAGTGGTTGATATCAAGTTTAATGTTACTCAATGCTTCTCTCAATGTTATATCTTTTATAACCTTCATAGGAGTGCAATTGACTATATAATTTGTGCAATTTATAGCTTCAACCCAAAATTGAAGACTTAATGCTTTAGTTTGGATTATATAACTAACCAGTTTTATAATGTGTGATTGTTTCTCTTAGCAACATCATTTTATTAAGATGTGCATAGAACAATATGTTAAATTAATGAATGATGATATGTTAATTTGTTTTTTTTAATTGCACATCAAATATTCAACAACTCTAAACTTGCAAAGAATGTGATCATTTTAGTATATAAATGTTTTCTTCGTACTCTCTTGTTAATAAAACAATTTTTATCTTATATATTATTGAAATGTGTATCTTATATATATTATTAAAGATTTTGTAGTCTTTACAACACCAATGATTAATTTTACACTTACAATTAAATTAAATTAAATTAAATACTATAATAATTATTAATGATAATAATAATACTCTTATTGCTTAAGTAAATTTTCATTTATTTAACTTCCACAAAAAGAAATTATTTAATTTACCTTCTCTACGTATTCCTCACATAATTTATTAGATAACTTTTTTAAAGTTTTTTATTATGTATAGTGTGACCATCTCGTAAAGCTTTATATATTATGACATCACATTATTATTAGTTTAATTAGAAGGTTGCTTATTAGAGGAGGTTTTTTATTTATTTTTTTATTATATTTTTAAAAAACATTAGATTAATTTGTTTTTCTACTTTTATGTTGTTTTGAAAATTTAATACTTAACTTATTATTTTTTTAATTTTTAATTTAAATGAAGAAGTATGGTTGTGTATTGATTCCTAACTTGTGGCATGAAAACACTCCATTCAATGAACTTTTGAAAAACACAATAACAAATTGCATAATTTTTTTAACAATTTCTTATATATAAATCATCTTACCATATATTTTATGTATAAAAAATACAATTAATTCAAAATATGTCCTCTAAATATAGAACTATGGGTCACCTTATGGTTTGAAGAAAATGTTTTTCAATAATATCTATGTCATTGATAATACTGGCGATTAACCTCATTCGCACCCACTTAGGGGATTTTGATCCCATATACCTGCATTAATGCAAACCCAATAAGTGTTCTTCATATATTGTAGATGTGTAAATAGACTCTTTTTTGTTTATCTCTTCCTCTATATAAATGTGAAACGCAACCTCCTTATCTTTATATTGAAAGAGTAATATCGTATAATTTAAATCTTATGAGAGTATTAAGGGTGATAAATCTATATATGGATTCAAAAAACACAATTTAAACATTTTTAATTTAAATTTTATCAAAAAAAAATTACCAAATTCCAACCAAAACCTGCCTTAAAATTAAAAACTTTGAATAAATAACCTACTCCTTTAAAAAAATGAAAATTCTCTACCCACACTTTGATGGTAGATCATTAAAAAAATGTAAAAATAAACTTCTCTTTTATTATTTATGTTTGAAACCTTGTGACTTTGGTATGAATATATGGGATAAAAAAAAAGCTCCTCTTTGAAACTTTAGTCACTCTTGTTATCTTGTATGGGTGTGAGGTGTGGGGTTGCAGCATTTCTAGAGAATCCTGGAGAAAGATTGAGCAAATCCAGAAGCGTTTTATAACGTATAACCTCAAAATTAAAAGCAATACACCCTACCCTATTCTCCTTATAAAAGTGGATCTTTCCCCTATCGAGAGCCTAGTTGTGACTAGGCTCCTGTTGTACAAGCACAAAATCAATAACATGGGAGACCATAGACTTCCTAAACTAGATTTAAATTCCAGCCAAAACCACCTAAGGCTCAAACGAGGTTGGTATAAAGATACCAAGGCTTGGTTAAATTGTTGGGAGATCAACGAAAATGTTGCATTGCAAAATATATATAACATTAAAAATATTGTCACTTCTAAGTTTAAGGAGAAAATGTGGTGTGAGAAAGATTTAGAGGATAAAAGAAAATTAAGATATTATAAGGAGGTCATCAACCCTACTCTAGAATATCAAAAGTATCTCTCGGTTTTAACTAGTTCAAAGAAAAAAATTAATATAGCCAAGATAAGAACGAACTCTCATGAGCTTCATAGTGAAACTGGTCGTCGGGCAGTTCCTAAAACACCATGGGTAGAAAGGATCTGCCATCTCTGTGAGAATATGACATTGAGGATGAAAAACACTTCCTCTTAGAATGCCCTATGTACGCCCACATTAGATCTCAGTTTCATAATCTTTGTTGTAATTTTGATCTTCTTAGCCTTTTAACTTGTCAAAATTATAGTGAACTCGAGACGCTTCTCTCCAACCTCTTTAAACATAGAAATACAATTTTAAAACAGACTAAATAATGCATTTCTTTTAAGTCCAATAAACCAATTTAGTTAGAATAAACGTTAACCATCATCATATATATTATGAGTTACTTACAATTAGATTATAATTCTCCCCTTCCTTCATACTATGAAGGTGAAGGTGTGATAATATGCATATTGTTAATCAATATACCAAACGTGTCTTCATTGACTCTTCCTCTCCATTGGTTATGTTTTTATTTTATTAATTGTTTTTTTACTCAACTTTCATTGACTCTTCCTCTCCATTGGTTATGTTTTTATTTTATTACCTATATTTTTCTCACACGATATTAATGTATTAGATGTTTAGATGTTTCATTGGTTATGATTTTATTTTATTAGTTATATTTTTCTCACACGAGATGAATATATTAGATGTTTTCATTGTTCATAGTGGCTGCCATTGTTATAATAGTTTTTTTTCGGTGTTATAAATGGATTATTTAAAATCATATGGCGTATAAAAAACAAAAAAAATTAGGTGTATATTTAAAGTTATTTTTTCATAATAGGTTTGGTTGTTTTATTATTATTATTAAAGTTTAAAATATGTTTGGTATGGTTTATTATTTTGAGTGGGAGAAACTTTGTTAAGTTATTCTTTATTTAAGCATTTTAGAGATTTTAGAGATTTTTTTTGTTATTTTGTTATTTTATTAAAATTTAAATTATGATTAGTATTGGTTAATTTTTTTTTCCAAAAAAAAGTGTTAATTTTATTTATTTCTAAAATGATTCACCCAAATTTTATATATAAAAATAGTTTACACTAAACATCCCTAAAATTGTTTGAAACCTAAATAAAATTCTTAAAAATTTGAATATTTTTACAGAAATATTGTCATATATTTTATGGTTGGAAATTTAAGAATTAGTAAGAGTTGTCAAGGTTTCTACACTTTAAAAAAATATGGATCCTTCTAATTTTCTATTTTCATGAGAGACATAATTTCCCCTCATTGCTAACCCTAAAATTGGAAGTGGTTCTACTTGGCAAGCCCACTATATACCTTATTAATTTAACAGGGTATTTAGGCTTGCAAATACATTTAATTGTCAACCTATGGCTTGTATGGTTGTGAGGTATCATGCATAATATGCCATTTATATTCTATCAAAAAAAACCAATTCTACTTCTAATGAAATAAAGTTGAATCAAAGTGCAAGAAAGCAAGAAATCAACCATGAAAGTGAAGAACATTCAAGCACACATTTATCATTAGTTGCAAGATTAGTAGAGTACAAACTCATTGCAACATATGTGGTTATGCAACAACAAAAAATTGTTTATGGTTATGTAGCAAACAATTTAATTAACAATTATATAGTAAACTAAATAAAATTGAAAATAAACTAAAACAAACTTATTGTAAAACTAAAATGAGAAATGAACTAAATTAATGATAATTGAAATACAACACCTACTTCTCCAAGGTGTGTCTTTGCTCTACAGAACAGGGTGCTAGGAGAGCTTCAACGACTAAAACTCAGTTCACACTAGTATGCTTCAACTCAAGAAATCATGAACTAAACAAAATTGTCTTTATTTCTCCAAAACGATCATAGTACATACAATTCTAACGTAATACATATACCTCTTTCTCTATATCTATATAAGAGGGTTTGCATCTATTGGGTGTTATAATGTCTTAATTAATTCACCAAATATTCAATTATCGACCGAGGTTTGTAATCTTAGAGATGATACAAAATATATGCGAAGATAGAAGGATTCCTAAGGTGTCGTGGTAATATTTTAATAAATAAAAAATCAAAAGATCTTTCAAAATGAAAAACCTAGTCAAACTCAAAAATTCAACTACTAAGATAATTAGGATGGGACACATTTACTAGATTAGAGCAGTATCAAGCTATACTACTCTACTCTATCAACCATAAACTATGTATTTTAAAAATAACACTATTCTAAGAAAGTAAACTACTTCTTTACAGTGTTCTAACTATTCTGCTTCTTCATCTGTGAATTAGAAAGGTTTGAAACAGAATTAGAACTATTAAGAAAGATTATGTTATGTGATGCAGTATTATGATTATTGAATTAATCTAAGAAACCCAATAACTAAACTATACAGGCAGTTTGACAAATATACAGTGATTGAACCAATTTATCTAGCTCCACTCTCCTTGATTGTTCTAAGGATATGCATTCATGGTTATTGGTGCTGGAGAAGGAGGTGTATCAAAATGGCTTTCAAAAGAAGTAAAGAAACTAAATGGGATTAGATCTAACTTAACTTCCACAAATATATGCAAACTAAGTAGTGTCCAATTACAGGTGGTAGTAAACATTGTGATTTATTCCATAATCAAATGACTTTGATGGAAAAAGATATTATGAACAACTAACCTATTAATTAAGAAACAAAACTCTTTTAGTAATTACTTGAAAGTTCAAGGTATACTTTTCTTATATGAAACATGTGTGAGGAAAATATGACTTAGAAACAAGTAGAAAACTTAATAAAGTAAGCAAGTAGAAAACTTAATAAAAGAAGCAAGTACAAAACTTAATAAAGATGTCTACTCGAAATCCTATTCTATGAATCTTTTCAGTAACCATAGAGTGAAGAAAACAGGTCCTATGCTATGATCAATTTACAAAGTACTGGTGTGTTTCTCTAGAAATTAACATGTTTAATCCTAAATTCAATATATACAAAGATAAATTAAACTAAGCTAGAGATATAATTACCAAATGTTACAACATTAATGAATGAAGAAATTAGAAACAAATGAGACAAAACAAAACACAATTCAACACATACGAAGGTAAAAGGAAGTGAATGATAGGGATGGAACTTAATAGATACTTGAAATGATCTAGACTAAGGTCCTAATTATAGATATAACCATTGTCTAATTACAAAACAGAACATAATTGAAAATCCAAAGAAATGGAACTTTAAACAGGTTTAAGATAGAATGGGAAATATTAAAGGTTGGATGAAGGGCTGAATGGCAGTCTGAACGGATGGTTCGAATGACAGTCCATATGAGGAAAACAATAGAAATTAGGAAATAAATGGCCTAGATGATATAAATATCAGCTGATTTCGTGCACATGAGAGTAAGATGCATAAAGGACAGTAATTGATCATATTCAGTAATTGAAGTAACAGCGGAATGACTTATGCTAATTCATGATTATAGAGAAACTATTGTCTATTGCATTATGAAATAAACTAAGGTATGACCAAATTAAATCTACAACAAAACAAGAATTAATAGAACTAAACCTACTATAAACTGAATTTGAGATATTAAAGTAATCCAACTCTATGTAATTATCAATACAAAACTAAACACAAGCTGGAAGAAAGATTGGAAAGGAAACTAGAGATAAACTATGCGCGAGACTGGTTACTTTAATTTAGGAAATAGAAACTATACTAACAGTACAACATTATTCATAATGAAATATATGCTACATGAAACAAAGAAATGAACAATATTAACTAACAGGAAACCAATTTGCATAAACAAAACAAAAATAGAAACTACTTATCTGTGAGAAAGGAGATAACAAGAACACACACAGAAATGGAGACCACTGGTTGTTGAGGGGCCACCTCAGCAATCAGAGTGGCGTTTCAATCAATCACTCACATGAACAAGAACTCTATACGTGTCGAAAATAGAACTTATATTAACATTCATAACAGAGTTTTTACAGATTTTTTTCTCTAATGTCGACTGACAGATTTACAACCTAGCTAACTCTATGCTCTCGCTTAGAGGTGACTATATATAATGTTTTACAAGGATGAGCAGGTCAACCCTTTAAGTGGTCGACCGCTCCTAAAATTGTCAAAACCCCAAATTTTCTGAAAAAATTAAAAAAAATTATATGCATATAATTTCCATAAATGCAATAAACTAATTATTTAATTAGTTATATGATACTGAATTCATTATCTGAATTATCCATTTGGTTATGTTTATTGATAGAACTGTTCCTTTTCAGTTTACTGACTTGTTTTCTCTTTGCGACCACAAGGTGGGACTGTCATGAAATTCTGGGCTTACTTAGCTTTCGAGCTAATGCAGAAAGTTTTCCTGTTCTTACAGACTACAGGTAAGAAGTTCGGGTGCTGCTTGTCAAAATTCTAAAGCATTTAATTACAAGTTCGTTGCAAAATAAAAGCTCAGTAAAGAAAATAAATACTAATCAATTTCCAAAGTTTATCAAGGTAAAATCATTAAACTGTCTTCCTTTTTAAGATGCTAAGAAATGAGATTCAGTTCTGTTAGTAATGGCTACAGCTGCCTTATTTCCTAGTAGCTGTAAATTTATAGTTCTTGATATTTACTGAACTATTGGATGTCTATCCTAGTCATCAAGTGTAAAAAGCCTTAAATATTTCTTTACAAGCATCGTAAGAATGGCAGAGTTATAAAGTCAAAGTTCTAATTTACATTTTACAAAATTTACTAATTTACGCCATGATTGAATTGGCTACTGCACAATATAAAAAAAACGATAAGGAGTTTATATACCAAGAGAGTCCCCATCCATTACTTCGAGTTTAAATGGGTTACCACTTTAATACAAGCTACCTTTAAAAAGGCTTACCTTAGTGTTTAATAATTTGAATTGCTCTGCACACAATTTGCTTGGGAACTATTATCTATTTTAAGGCCAAAATTATCGTTAATAGTTAGATGCCAAGCTTCTTTAACATTTTTAGACTTACTATACTCAATTATAAACTTTATTAGTTTAATAATTATACCATCAAGCAAATGAGATTATCTTTGACAAAAAGATATTTAACATAGGATGATTCTATAACTTCCTTTATACCATCCTATAGTATACATTCAGCATGGAATTATAGTTATTGGTTGAGCTATTACTTTCCATTGTATAGAGAAGGTGCAAGGTGTGAAAACAAGAGGTTAAAGAATAAACCATGTTCACGATCAGTTTATAACTTAACTTTGTTTTAAAGTTCTATCAGCTTTATAAAAAGAAAAGTCTCTTTTACTTACATTTATGAACTAGGGTAAGTATTTTTCCATAGTAGAAAGGAAGTTTTATAATAAGGACCACGCCATGGTAAGACTAATGTTTACCCTTGATCTTAAGCTTTACAAACTAAGATTTCATGCCTCCTTTACAATATATATAAGTTCTAAGTCATGTAATGGTAAAGATCCATGCTATGATTGTATCCCACTCATCGTTCTAAGGTTTACTTGATTGAAACTTTATAATGTGCAGGCTGGTTGACAATTTGGTGCACGAACCTTGTAGAACTTTCCCTCGTATGATTTTGATTACAAATCATTGGGATATTTGATCGTTGTAAACTCTAATGTTTCTACCCACTGCATGCCAATTATTAAAATGTTAACGTGGCCTTATCGTGGCCAAGTGATGGAGGTTTAAAGGGTAGTCTTGAACCCTAGTTTGACATTATCCCGTCGCCTTCAGGCCTCCTGTCGCTCTACTACGAAGCTCTCATCTGCTCTGCTACTTGCACCTTGATGCTGGTAGTCTGCCTGCTTGTTATTTTCTTCATGGGCTCGTCCAATGCACTGTAAAGAAGTGTTGTTCTAAAATTTTGTTTATTTGAGTGAAGGTCAGTGATTTTTCTTTGGGGTTTCACCAGTTTTTACATGCTCAGTCCCGAACTCTTAACTGTAGAGAGTCCCTGCTTCTTTGGCTTGGTATAAGAGTCATGGCCCTTCGATTCCAGGCTGTCGGGCATAGGGTTCCATCGCCGTGTAATGTCTTTAACAGAGTATGAAGTGATGACCCAAGCCTAAATAGCTGTTGCACTTACTGTTCTCATTCTCAGCTGTGGTTGGTTGCTTATGGTGATAGCAGACTCTTTCTCCCTCGCTGTAGATGAAGGGTTTCCTTTTCCTCGTGCTGGTGTTTGTTTTGCTGCTCTTCGATGGTCATATTTTCGTTACAAAATGAGGTAAGAAACGTTGTTTAACTCATTCTCTATCTTTTCAACATTGCTTTGCTTAACAGTTATTTTATTTTGTTATAGAGTTTTAATATCATTACTCCTTTTCCTTAACAGGGTCGATCTGTCCTCCTTGGCGTGAAAGGTGCGAGACCACGGCGACTGGCTGTTTACGGTAAGCCTGGTTTAACCATGGCATTTTCCTCCTTGTTGGTCCCTTGGGGACATTCATGGGTTGGTCGTTGTGACCTACAACCTTTGCGTTTTTGGTTTACTCTGTTATTTGAAACGAGGCCTCCAACTTATGCCGAGACCGTAGTCTTTGGTTTGATTTTGGATTACTGTGTAAATTTACAAATGGTGGAAGGGCTGTAAAAGCCTCACTGTATGGATTTTGTTACGGCTGTGAGTAAAAATACTGAATTTAGACTCCAATTGTTAACTCTGTTGTATTTTGGGATTAGTAGGGTTTTACCCTAACTTGACAGTATTTAATAATATTTACAGCTTCTTTATTTATCTTTAAATTATAATGTGCTATTGTAAACTGTTTAATTGTTATTCATAATGTGAGGTGATTGGTTAAGCTCAGTAGGATGAGCATGATAATACCCTGATGGTTATTCTCTGTACATTAATGTACTGGATTTTTACCCTGTAATATTATTAAATTTTCAAAAAATACTAGGGTTACTGTACAGGGTTTTTATAATAACTTATTTTATTACAAAAGGATTGTAAAAGGTTGTTATATAATTTATTTTTTTTAACCTTCGGAGATATAAGGACCCCATGGTTTTTACTGAAGTATTTAAGTATCTGCTAGATACGGCTTTGAGTACAAAGATTATATTTGTTTACTGTGTACTAATGGAATAAAACATTGCTTTATCTTCATATTAATACTGTTCTTATAAGAATATATATATTACCCTTGTTCTTTGTTTATTTATAATCATAATATAAGAGGGTATTTTATTATTGTTTTCTATACTTACTGCACTAAATAATTTATAGAAAGTACTCTCTGTAATCTAGATTATCTTGTCTATCTTATAATGTTAATATTTATAAAATAAAAGAATGGGAACTACTATAATCTACATTTGTTGATTACTTAAAAAGAATAGGTTAGAAATTGTAGATTTTTGTTTAAGCTTAACTAAATAGAACAGAATGAATGGATAACTTACATTCCTATCCATAAGTAGAATCTGATACCAACTAAATTATCTGTAGAGGTAAATCAAGATTCTAGCTATTCTTTCTTTCAATTTGATTTATTATACATGCAATAGTTAATTAACCTAAACTGGAAAGAAGTAAACTGTAGAGTTGTAAAGCATCTCTATTAGCTTAACCCTACTCTAAGTTAACTATTATATTTTTTTTTCTTGAATTCAAATAAGCAAAAGATTTCTGAAGCTAAATACGGTATCCAGAATTGTTTATCTACCCACACATACTACTATCAGTAAATAATATAACTTCTTTCTCTATTTCTAGTAAACTGAATCTCTGTCCAGGTTTAACACTACTCCTGGTACAAAAGATATTTCTTCTAATAACAAAATAAAAGAAAATATTCTATAATTCCATTAACATTCTATTCTGCATTTTCATCATACTATCTTTATTTATAATTTCACCCCTGTGCTGGAGTACGGTCTGGATCTCTCCAGATGAGGAAAAACACAGTTAGGGTTTTTATTTTCTCATCAAATGATTTTATTGCTAATCATACTAGGAATAACTTCATTACTAAACCCTCTAAGTCTTTACATCATAAACTACAAACATAACATTCAATCATACACAGATATTTAAAATGGAGATTATTGGATAGCAGAACCTGTTCTTAAGCTTGGATGACAACAGCAATGGGAGGCCGTTCCTCCCTACCAACTCCTGGAGAGCGCTCAGACAGCGACTCCTCAGGACCCCCGAGCTTGCTCTAGTTTCCTTGGCTGGAACTAGGTGCAGCAATAATCAAGTACCAGTCTTCAGACTCAATACAATCCTAAACTTATCAGTAAGTTCTCTCAACTAGCAAGCTGTATCAGACCAAGTTACCGCAGATGTTCTCTCAAAACACCTTCCTTACAGTTTTCCCTTTTTTCCCCAATGAATTCCTTAAAGAGCATTCCCCTTAATGATTCTTCTCCTGGAAAATATCTCAGCAACCTCAGCTCTATTCATTGGGTACTTTTAAAAGATTGCCTAGGTCTTTTTGGGTTAGTTGTCATTTATTGAGCCACCTGCTCTGATCCCACTTTCTTGGGGGATCATGACCCCAAATGTAGGGAAGTTGCCACCTGCAACATAGGAAGTGTTTGAGGATGCTGCCACTTGTCTTTTGCTCTCCACCTAGTTCCTTCCACCAGTTTGACCAGTAACACTCTTATTAACAGCTCTCCCAAGCTGTTGTCTCCACTTCTTATTTATAAATAATAGAATATTCAAAATTACATTCCACTTCTTTTGAATCTGTTGAGTCATCAGTTCCTACTTAACATTAAATTTAACATAATGTCTTAGAAAATCAAATTAAAACAATTACATTATTTTACAAAATTGGGGTATGTGACATAAAATAGTCAACCTTTATGGCAAACAAACAACCATACGACAGCGCACAGTCTTCCTCCTGCTCTCTCGCACGTTGGTTCTCCTCACACGTATTGCGACATATAGATTCTCGTTGATGTGGCCTTGGATTGTGGTGTCGAATGGAGAAAGCAAGATGGCGAGCCTTCTCAGAGCGAGTACCATCATAGCATCAAACATGTGGACAATAGAACAAATTAATACCATTTTTCACTTTAATCAGTTGGGAATATGCCGACTAACAGCGCGCATGCTGATCGGGAGGCTGAATGGCAAGCTGGATATGCTCTGCGCATATCTAGTGTGAATGTGTGTCCAATGTTGGCTTGTGTAAATACTATGCGCTACAAAACAAATTCATATATCAGACATATTTCCAATTATAACAGAATTGCTTAGTAAAATCATGAAATAATAAAAATAAACCAAGACTTGCATAAATTCCAAATGCATTCATACCTGGGGCTGAATGATAAGCTGTATGACAAGAAATATGTCAAAATGGTGACAAAATAGATGCCAAAAGAGTAAATTACAAGCCAAGAATAATGACAAAACCAAGATCAACACTCCCCCAATCCGGAGAGACTCTAGGTCCCTCTAAGCAAAAAAATGGAGTTAGGAAGAAGGAGGAGCTGCGTCAGCAACTGCCTTCGACTTAGATGATGAAACAGGGGACTTAAATTTCAACTTTTAGGCATGTGATTTTAAAACAACATGCCTCTCCTGTCGAGAGTCATGTGAAGAATTAATGGCCTTGTTAAGGTCTTCAACGGTCCTAACTTGGAGACGCAACTCCTTATTCTCTTGTCGAAGATCTGCAATTATCTTGGCGTACTCTTCATTTCGACTTGTCGATCATGCCAATTCTTGAGTTAGTTGGTCTATAGTTGGCTGATGAGGACTGGATGGTTATGTGGGATTCTTGAATTCTGGAGGAGGACTCAATTCCCTGGATGGTGTCTCAAGATCAACAGAGGGGATTTGTCTTTCATTGCTCATGCCCTGAGCAGGTGTAGGGACAATCTCATAAGCGACATCTTTGAGCAATTCAGCTGAAACACTAGCCAATGTGAACAAAGGTAAGTCAGTGACGGGGTTATCCGCTGCAGGCTCACTGTCTGGATGACCGATCTGAACAATGGGTTGAACCGTGGTCTGGATGATGGGATGAACAGTGGACTGGACAGACTTTTCCTTCTATTTTCTGGTGTGAGCTCAAGGAAAAGGTAAAAATTCAGCAAACACGAGTTTGACAGGGGCAGGTGAATGGGCGGGGGAATGTGCCTCTCGTATATCCTTGTCATTGTGGATAATTTTGGGGCTTTTATTCTCTATGGAAGGGGTTTGAATGGATTCACAGTTACAAGCATGCCTAGGGAATTTTCAAATATTTAGGTGAGGGTTTAGGAATTTAAACACAAAATTATCCCAAGTCTGATTCTCTCTTTGAGCGGATGCAATATTTGGAGTTTAATCAAACTGTGGTGATACAAACTGGCCCTAGGGTTGACTGTAACCTTACTCGACATTTTCTCCAAACTCTTGAGGAAATAAAATGGGAAATTCAGGAACTGCAGATTAACAAAATCGGCTAGTAAGCGAAGATGACAAGCTTTGACAACATTAAACTTACCCTTATAGGTGATGAGGCGGATAATAATGATTAGAGGGTTGATGTATTCTGTCTTAATCCATTAGCACCTGCAACGTATTGGTAACCCGGCTTAAGACAGAAATCATAGGTCAGTCGTGGAAGAAACAAATGTTTATGCCAATGAACACTTTCTCTTAGGAGCTTAGTCACAACTGCAATGGTTTCTTCAGTTACTAGAAAAAAGAAATGAGCAACCCTAGCCATTTTTCCATCAAATCCTTTCGCAAAAATCAGGGAAATTTCTTCGTCATTGTTAGGATTATTAATCCTCCCTTGTCCAAATTTGGTCATTTGTCTAAATTGGGAGTCATGTCTAAACCAGGAGTCCATCCAATCTATTTATAGTCATTAACACCATTGGGTCCACTTGACCTAATTGGGGCACATGTTTCAGTTACTAAAGTGTGGGGAACACTAATTGAGGCTCACTGCCACTTATTGCACTTTATTGCATAAGTTTAGGAGCCTCCTAGATTAATCCCTACAATTTAGGAAGCCACTGGGAGTGCCGAAACCAACCAAGGTCAGTTCACTTCAGTTAATGACTAGTCAAGCTAAGTTAGGAGTCAGTTACATTCAGTTCTAGTCCTCTACATTCAGTTAGCGCTAGGTTTACTTAACTGAACACATGTGGGGCGCATTTCTCACCTACCACTGTCAGTTAACCTTAGTCAACACTGAATGTAACACTTTAGTTGTGTTTTAGAGCTCTGATGAACTCCGGTTATGGTTTAGACAGGGTCAGTTAACCATTGAGTCCTCCGATAGTGATTTAGACAAGGTCTTGGTTACCTACAGTCAAGTAGAGTCTAATCAATTCGAACTTCCTCATTTGGATTCTAATTGCTTGTGGCTATTAAAGCCATTGTACTTCATTGTAATTATCTATCTAATTACTCTTTGATTAATGAAAAGCATTCACAGCTGCAAGCCATTTTTGCACTGTTTCATTCTTCAATAACTGAGTAAATTGTGTGATCTATCATGTGAGTTGTGTGTTTGTCCACAGATCTATGTGCGCAATTTAATATGGTATCAGAGCCTCAGCTGAAAAGGCACTTCTCCTCCTCAGATCTCCTACTGGATCATTTTTTGAGCAAAATTGCTCCTTCCGGCACTGCACCAGAAGCGGAGAATTTACCACTTAATACCCCAAGCAAAGGAATTGTTGATCAAGCTTACTTGATTAACTAAGCTGGGTGTGAAGAAAATTCCAAAAGTGCAGGTTGTCCAACCTTATAGTGCCCTTTTTTTTTTGCAGGTACAACTTCGAATGGATTCATCAGTTCCTCTTCTCACCCTGTCCTCAAACTATTCAGAATGGAAGAAGGAGATGATTTCATCTCTGATGAGAAAAGGTCTTTGTCGAGTGTCTATTGGACTTGATAAAGAGTGTTTTAGTAATATTGATTGGCTAAATATAAGTGATGGAGCTTTTGGAACAATAGCAACGAGACTTTCTCGTAGCTTGCGCTACCTCATTAGATCTTTTGAAGACCCGAGGGAATATATTGAAGAACCGAAGGAACTCTGGACAAGATTGGACAAAACCTTTGGAGTGATTGATGATGATCATAATAGCATTTTGGAGAGAATATCCAGCACCATAAGCACTCTTGATCCAAAAATCTCAGCCTCCACTCTTTCTGATGAAGTTGTTCAAGATGAAGAAGAAGCAGAAACTTCTACACAGTCAATTCGAATTGAAGACAGTCTCCATGCAGTGACTCCTTCTCCTGATGCTCCGGAAGTTCATGAGATCTATGATATCTCATCTTCTCATATTGCTAAAACATAAGAAGACATTCGAATCTCTGATATTGAAGAAAAATTCTGCTGCACTTCCATGCAAACATTCACCGGTGATTTTCCTTTAAATTCTGTGCAAAATTTACTAGTAATTGCTTCCGAAAGTGAAGAGAAATTTGATTTTTCTCCCTCTAATGTTGCTGCTGGTGTGCAAATATGTGATACCTTGGATATTTTGGAAGAAATATCAGATTACCAGAGTGATCCATTCTCTCCCCATTATCTATATTTTCCAGCAAATTCCTGTAGGATTGCATGCACCAAAATTCAGAATTTTCAAGAAGAATAAAGCTGTGCATCCACCGTCTCGGTTAACCATTTATTTGAATCTGATATTAACCTTATTGGATATGATATGATATTATTTAGATCTGATCTGATATTGCTTGGTTTAATATATCAAATTCATAATCTTTCAGTACCACTTGTAGCTGTTCTCATCAACGGTGTGAAGAAACAAGTACCACAAGTCTCCTACAAAACTGCTGCTGGGGATTTGATTCCATTTCAAAGTTTTGGATCTGTTTTAAACCTATTTAGATCTGATTTAATTTCTGATCTGATATTATTTGGTTCATATTTTAAAATCCAAAAGCCTTCAGTCATGCTTGTAACTGCTCTCACCAATTCCAGTGTGAAAAATCAAGTACCGCACTTTCTCTTCAAAACTGCTAATGGGGATTTGGTGTTAGTTTCCTCATATGAGGTTGCTGATATTTTATTATGTGATTCATTATATATTTCAGAAGCTATATCAAACTATGGAGCTCAAGCATTCACTCTCAACAGTCCCAGTGCTTCTTTACCATTGATCACATGCTCATCTCCTCACAGAACTAGTAAAGAGGAAGATTTTCTGCATCCACCTGGACACCTGCTCCTAACACTTGGGGATGTTCTTACCACTCATGGTTTGCTGTTCATGGATGCAACATAACAGTTTCTTGAGTGTTCCTCACATTCTCTGAATTCTCAAGAACCTTTTCTCACTTTTCAGTTGACTTCAGTTGCTCTACATGGGTCCAGTCTTCATCCGGCAGCTGTCTATATTTCTGATTTAGTTGAGCATATCATTCTTCTTCCAAAGAGGGAGATTCCTCTAGAAATAATGATGGAGAGGTTCACATGCCAGGCCCCAAGATACCTGTGCACAGAAGAACCAGATTGATCCTGATTCTACCTGCTTAATTAGAGGGGGGGATTTTTTCCCATGTGGTTTTTTCCCCAGCACCTTGTTTTTGAGCAGTTACTTTACTTTACTTGATGTAATGGGTGACCTATGGTCTTAGTTACCAGGGTCCACAGTTTGTCCAAGTTGGCATTCAGGGGGGGTTTTAGGATTATTAATCCTCCCTTGTCCAAATTTGGTCATATGTCTAAATCGGGAGTCCATCCAGTCTATTTATAGTCATTAACACCATTGGGTCCACTTGACCTAATTGGGGCACATGTTTCAGTTACTAAAGTGTGGGGAACACTAATTGAGGCTCACTGCCACTTATTGCACTTGATTGCATAAGTTTAGGAGCCTCCTAGATCAATCCCTACAATTTAGGAAGCCACTGGGAGTGCCGAAACCAACCAAGGTCAGTTCACTTCAGTTAATGACTAGTCAAGCTAAGTTAGGAGTCAGTTACATTCAGTTCTAGTCCTCTACATTCAGTTACCGCTAGGTTTACTTGACTGAACACATGTGGGGCGCATTTCTCACCTACCACTGTCAGTTAACCTTAGTCAACACTGAATGTAACACTTTAGTTGTGTTTTAGAGCTCCGATGAACTCCGGTTATGGTTTAGACAAGGTCAGTTAACCACTGAGTCCTCAGATAGTGATTTAGACAAGGTCTTGGTTACCTATAGTCAAGTAGAGTCTAATCAATTCGAACTTCCTCATGTGGATTCGAATTGCTTGTGGCTATTAAAGCCATTGTACTTCATTGTAATTATCTATCTAATTACTCTTTGATTAATGAAAAGCATTCACAGCTGCAAGCCATTTTTGCATTGTTTCATTCTTCAATAATTGAGTAAATTGTGTGATCTATCATGTGAGTTGTGTGTTTGTCCACAGATCCATGTGCTCAATTTAATAGTCATACCACTGAAGAAGATGTAGAAATGGGTTCCATCCCGCATGGAAGAAAACCTCCCTGCATTCTTGAAATTCTGGCTTCTAGAGCAAATCTCGATAGCTTTCAGGCTCAAGACGGTTAGGAATTGTTCAAACAGAGGCGAAGCTGCAAGGCTTACAGAGGATACAGGAAAATGGTGGCTAAACTTCTCTGCAAGGACAAATATGAGTGAGGGCGACAAAATGGAACGAAATACACAAGGGCGTCAGTTAAAAATGTGATCCAATCAGGAAATTGAACGATCAGAGGAAAGACTTGGAACGTTTAAACGATCATGCCATCATGGAAAATATTGAATCATATGTCGTCAAAAGGACATGTGCATTAATGAATTCATAGGGTTTTGGTAAATTCAACCATATCCAAAGGTAAACTTTGGACAGGTTGAATACATTACTCAATACAATTCCATAAAGACACATTCAAAATCATAATAACCCGAATTAACGAGATGATAGGTCACTTGATGGTTTTTGCATGTAGTTGGGTAAGAGGATAAAAGTAATGATAGAGTAATGATGATTGAAAAGATCATACAATAATATCACACTCGTATAGAGTTTAAACAAGATCATATTATGTCAAAATCGTAATCAAAATCGTAGGTTGAAATTAGTCCTAATGGAGTCATAATGCTTTTGTAAGCATGTGGATGTGATTTAACAATTATGGGTATAGTTCAGCTAATTTAACTTTTTACCCAAAAAAAAAAATAAGCTAACACCTTAACACACTTAACCATTGGTGCTATAATATCACATTTTTCATTCGGACAGTCATTTGGCATTTAATTTGGAACGGCATTCGACCCTTCATATGATCCTTCACATGGATTTTCTGTAAAAATCTATGCTTTACTGAATCTGACTGCTGCTAATTATGCAGTAAAATTTTTGGGCTGAAAACACACAATATGATGATGTAAACCGAATTTTTTAAACCTTCATTGCATTGTCCCTCATGGATTAAAACAGTCTTCTGTTAATTGCATTATCCTGAAAAACATCTGAAAACATCTATACTTTTGTCAGAAATAAACGAAACTTTCTATAAACATTCAAAAAGTAAAAACAGTTATTCATAAACTTTCTAATCTTCCCCCAAACCAAAAATATGGCATGTCCTCAAGCCATCAAAGAAAGTCTGACTGAGTTCCAAATAATATAACAAATAGTTCTAAAAATGTTGTTATCATTAATAAGAAAAAGAAATACGAAGTGGTAAATGGATATGATTCAGATATATATTTGCATCAAGAATAACAGTTCTTAAGAAGATTATACAAATAACAAGAGTATAATTGATGCGAAAAATGCCATAGGAGAAACTAGTCATCCATGCCTCATTTTAAGGATATCCTATCATCCAAAGAATATTTTAATTTTACCCTCGAGTTCATGATATTTCTAAAGATATGGGTCCCATTTCTAGAATAATTATATCCTAGGTATTATTGAAGCAAATGATAGAGCCCCAAGTCCAACTTACAACCATTCTCAAATGACATAATGAAGAATTGACCTAAACATGTATTGTTCTTTTTTCTGCGTTGTTTGTTTAATATTTTTTTGTTTTACGAACCATGTGCATAGTAATGCATTAACTAGACCTCTTTTACGCGATATTGGCCCCCTGCCAGCAGGCCTGTTCAGTACCTCAGCGGGTTTATCTTGGTGCCATGCAAGCATAGCCCTACTGCCAGCAAGCCTGTTTAGTACCCCGACGAGTTTACTTGCACTTTCCAGGCTTCCTTGTTTAAAGATATTACTTAGCATGGACCTGCTGCCAACAAGCCTATTCAGTACTCCGGCAGGTTTGCTTCGTATAAAAGTTTTTTTTTTTAAACATGTGGAAGTTGGTTGGTACTTAGAGCGAGCTAAGCCTGCTAAACACATAATTCAAATTTATAAACGTGAATCTTACAAGTAAATAAAAATCTATAATAAATCATATCAAAAGATAATAACTTAAAGTTGTTCTTGCACTGCTCAGTCTATCTTCTTCATAAAAAGAAGTAATGTTCCCCACAAGTAGGAATTCCACTTATTCTGGAGTTTTCTCAAAAATCCTTAAGAGACAAGTTTTGATAATGAGTATAGGATGAAAGAGTAGTCCTTAGGTGTAAAATAGAACTTTAAATCACATGATGATGAAAATAGGTCTTAAGCAATTGTTTTAATGATAAGTCTGAAATATACATCTCTGAATCAATCACCATAAAATCATAAGGAATCATCAAAGAAAGTGGGTAGAAACAATATAGGGAATATTGGAATTTCATTATAACTCCCTGTTTTTAAAAAAAAAATTAGGCTGAATTATAAGTTCTTAGAGCACTTCCCTTTTTAGGCAACATTTCATGGGCTAGTTAAAGAAACAAGGCTCTTATAATCATACTGCAAAACCAGTTGTTATATGATTCAAATTTTAATTCGCAACAAAAGCATATGCATCAAAAATAAAGTCATATAAATTTTATCAAAGTTTAGATAAAGGAAAAGATCCTTTTTGTTTTATTTGACAAATTTCTATAAGCTAATTATACAACCAAATTCCCTGCATAAATGTAGTAGTCAGCTTATCAAAACTGACTTTTATTTATTAAAGAAATAAAGATATATTTACATATGTACATAAAAATAACACAAAATAGTTTACGAATCGGGAGGAGGAGGAATGACTTCCTCTTCAACTAGCTCCATCTCCCTTTGTTGTAAGACATTCTTCATGAAATCTTGTCTAGAGATTGGTTGATGGTAAAGTCTAAGTCTGTGTCCATTTACAACAAAGGAATTTTGTGAATCATCAATTGTCTTAATCTCTATTGACCCATTATCGAAGGCTGTAACTACCTCAGATGGACCCATCCAACAAGTCGTTAATTTTCCTTTGAAATTTGTATACCTTGAGTCGAATAGTAATGCCCAATCTCCGGTATTAAACTGCTTTTGCTTAATAAATTTATCATGCCATTTATTTCGTAGATTTTGTATTAACATTGTCCTTTGGAGTGCATCTTGCCTAATCTCATCTAATTCAGTAATTTGTAAGATTCGTTGTTTCTGTGCCTTTTCTAAATCCATACCTAGTTGCACAACCATACGAAAAGTATTAACTTGGAATTCAATAGGTAAAAGGACTTGTTTCCCATATACTAACTCATAGGGTGTATGTCCAGTAGTGTTTCTCCAAGTTATTCTATAGGCCCACAAAGCATCTAGGAGTCTATCTGCCCAATC
This sequence comes from Pseudotsuga menziesii, assembly GCA_001517045.1. NCBI lineage: Eukaryota > Viridiplantae > Streptophyta > Pinopsida > Pinales > Pinaceae > Pseudotsuga > Pseudotsuga menziesii. The sequence continues at coordinate 924,173 of LPNX010197428.1, read as the reverse complement.
TTTATGATGTAGCTAAATAGTTTTGGTTAATATAGCTTCCAATACCTTATTGGTTGATTCTACTTGGCCATTGGCTTATGGATGGTAAGGTGAGGATTTACAATGTCATATACTATATTTTGTGGTAAGCTCTTTCATTAATTTAGAGATGAATTGAGAACCTTGGTCAGTGACGATTTCTCTAGGCACACCAAATTGAGTGAATATCTCTTCATATATAAATTCTACCACGGATTCTTTGTAGCTCAGAACAAAGCTTTAGCTTCTAACCATTTGGTGACATAATCTGTGCAAACCAGGATGCATTTCTTCTTACGGGACACAGGAGAGATTGGTCCTACAAAATCAAGAGCCCACTTCTTAAAAGGCTCAATCATGACCTGAGGCTGTAAAGGCGTCTCGTCCAATGACGTAGGTCTACCCATTCTTTGGCAACTATCACATCCTCTAACATATCTAGAAGCATCCTTAAAAATGCTTGGCCAGTAATAACCAGAATGCAATACTTTGTATCTCGTCCGCTTGTCAGAAAAGTGTCCTCCACATGGCCCATCATGGCATGCACAGAGGATTTATGTCATCTTGTCCTCCCATACACATCGTCTAATAATAAGATCTGGGCCGATACGAAAAAGGTCATTATCAACCAAAGAGTAACTAGAACTCTGGATGATAATTCGACATTTCTAATGAGGAGACAAGTGGTTTGGTAACTTCCCAGTTGCCAAATAATTAGCAATGTCCACAAACCAAGGGGTTTGAATAGACACAGCAAATAGATGTTCGTCAGGGAAAGTATCATCAACTGGTTTAGCACCATCATCATGTTGAATACGAGAGAGGAAATCTGCTACCAAATTTTCTTTACCAGGTTGATTGACGACAGTGATATTAAATTCTTGTAATAGAAGAAGCCATCGGATCACTCTACCATTGGTAATTGGTTTATTCATCAAAAATATGATGGCAGAATGATCCGTATGCACAAAAACTTCATATCCTATGATGTAATGGCGAAACTTATTAATAGAGTAGACTACTACCAGAAACTCCTTCTCAGTAACAGTGTAATTTAGCTCGGTAGGTGTCATATTTTTGCTAATAAAATATATGGCATAAGATGCTTGGCCTTCTTTCTGACCAAGAACTCCTCCTATGGCTATGTCAGAAGCATCGGTGGATATATGAAAAGGAAGGGACCAATCAAGACCCCTCAATATTGGTGCCATTGATAGTTTAGCTTTTCATACCTCAAAATCACTTTGGCATGATTCAGTCCATTGGAACTCTATATCCTTCATAAGCAGTTTAAACAATGGTGCAGCTATTTTAGTGAAATTTTCAATAAAACAACGATAGTAACCTGCATGACCAAGAAATATTCTTACTTCCTTTTGAGTTTTTGGAGAGGGGAGGCCAATAATTACTTATATCTTAGCAGGGTCTACCTTGATCCCTTGTGAGGAAACATGATGCCCCAAAACTATGCCTTCTATTAATAGAATTTTACATTTTTCATTACTAAGGGATGGATTTGTTTCCTAACATTGGATCAAGACTTTTTCAAGATTGTCAAAAGATTCTTGAAAGGTATTACCATAGGTTGTAAAATCATCCAGATACACCTCTACATATTCGTGTATAAGATCAGCAAAAATTCCTAAAACTGCACGCTGAAAAGTGGCAGGTGCATTACATAATCCAAATGGAAAAGCTCTATAGGAATATGTCCCCCAAGGACATGTAAAAGTGGTCTTATCCTAATCCTCAGGTGCTATCAGAATCTGATTGTATCCACTATATTCGTTGAGAAAAAAAATATTGTTCGCCGAACAAGGAATCTAGCACTTGGTCAATGAAGGGTAAAGGAAAGTAGTCCTTAAGCGTGGCCTTATTTAGTTCTCGGAAGTCAACACAAATACGCCATTTACATGTGACTTTATTTGGGACTACCACTAGAGGAGATACCCATTTACTATCTAAAATTGGATAGATCAAACCAGCATTGAGGAGTTTTTGTAACTCTTCTTTAAATATGTCCTTCAAAGTAGGGTTCATCCTCCTCTGAGGCTGCCTTATAGGGGATATACTAGCATCCATGTAAATATGGTGAATACAAGTTTCAAGGTGTATACCTTTCATGTCAATGTATTCCCATGCAAATGCTCTGGATTGGCTTTTAAGGACCTTAAGCAATTGTTCTTGTTGACTCTCGGTTAACCCTCCTTTATGTGTAAAACTTTTCCAGGGATAACTTCGCAAGGCATGGTATAAGACCCTATATGCTCTTCAATTGAAAAGACACATGGCATATTCACGAATGTTGAGAGGGCCATATTTTCTTGAAACTCATCCCCAAACATTTTATCAAGTTGAGCAAAAGACTGAGGAAAATCTATACAAGTTGTTGAAGAGACAAATTGGTTTAACACATTCTCAGTAGTCTGCTCCTGAAGTGCCCAGGAGTAGTCACTATGAAAGAAGATATCTTCAATATTTTCATCCTTAAAGGGGAAATCTAACCACCACAAGGTTTCAATTGCAGGTTGTGCTTGGGGGTATAAAGCCAACTTTTGTGTGGACAACCCATTAGAAATGGTTATTTCCCCGTCCCCACATCCTATGAAGGTGTTGGCGGTATCCAACCATGGTATTCCCAATATAATAGGATGTCCTTTAGAAGGATCCTTTGATTCTACTACCATGAAATCAACAGGATATTCCCATGAGGCTATTGATACAACAATGTCATCCAGAACACTAGCAGGTTTTACCGTAGTACGATCTGCTAGTTCCAGAATTGAGGGGGTCGATCGGAGAAATTGTCCCAACTATAAAACTTCTAAGACTGCAGTGGTCATCATATTAATAGTCGATCCTAAATCAATAAGTGTATTTTCTATGGAAGTATTATATACGATAACAGTCACTACTGGACTCCCTGGATTTGTATACTTTGCAATTCTAGACTGGTCAGTCATACATTCAGAAATTTCTCCTATAACATGAATAGTGGGGGGGTCTTTTTGTTTCTTTCCTGGTTTCTTAATGCAAAGGTCCTTTATTACCTTACTGTGAATTGGTATATCCTTAATAGATTGTAATAGAGGGATCTTGACACAGACATTTTTTAATTCATTCAAAATATCGTACTCAGGATGGATTACAGGTTTTTATATTGCTAATCGTTCCGAAAATGGAGGGATTCTTTGTTCTTGAGTTGGTTCTTGCTGAGGATGGGTATGCACGAGAATATTTGGCACATCCTGCAAAATAGTATCATTCATGACTTCATTGGGGTATTCTTCCTCTTCATTCTTCACGAATGATGACTGATGATTTGGGTCTGTCATTCACAACTCTTCCAGATCGTAATTGTATCTCATGTACAGGTACAGTCGAAATAACATAGGATGGAAGAGTTTGCAACTCAATGCTGTTAAGAGCTTAAGCTGGCTTATTATTTGGATTAGGTATCAGTTGTGTAGGTAACAATGTAGGTCATGGAGGGTTTGTATTCTGGAAATGATGAGGTTGTTGTGTAATAAGGGGGACCAGAGGCACAAATCCTAGTAAAAATTGTTGGGTATTGGTTGAATGCTAAGGATAAGGATGATTGGATGTAGAGACAGGTGGTGACTAGGGGTAGGACTAGCCCCTCCACCCCTATGGCCAATACTACTGCTGAGTAAAATGAGGAGGAGGAGGATACTGGGGTGACCAATGCTCCCAACTTGTAGTGTTCCACTGTTGAGGTGGTTGGTAGGGTTGGTAATAAGGCACTAATAAGGTGGGGTCTGTGGTGAAAAATTTTTATATGGAGGTGGATCCCTTGGTTTCCAGGGAGGCCTCCTCAAAATTTCTCCAATGTCTCCACTTTTATATATGGCTTGTAACCCAGGTAATGATGGGAAATCATCTATTGGATGCTCCTCTGTACAGATATGACATACGGAGATGTTATTTAATGGGCATTCCCAATGAGGATGTTTAGTTCTGCATCTCATACAGAAAATGCTCATCGTTGCACGTTTCTCTTCCTTCCTTTTCTTAGCTTGTAACGCATCTAGTTGGGAACCCATTGCTCCTAGAATATCAGTTTTGAAGTTTTCCAATAGGTTTCCTAACTCTATCCTTGTAACTCCTCATGAACTGGGAGTATTTCCTTTTAGATTTCTATTATAAGGCTCTTGAAGATTTTTCCCAACTTTCCCCCTACTTATGGAGTAATTTCTACACATCTCCCCAATTTGTGAGAAGGATTTGTGGGAGCCATCGCCAGATGCCACGAGATTAAGGCTTTATACCAGGACTTCTAAGATCCCTTTAAGGAAAAGTGTTCGTATTGCATCTTCTCGAAGGTCATTATGTTTAGATTTATGTATTGTATAAATAAATCTTTCAAGATAATATTCCAAGCTCTTGTCTTCGAGTTGTTGTATCTTAAAAATATCATTTCGAGAGTCTCTGGGTTTGCAATACTCTTGATATTTCCACAAGAATGTAGTTTTCATATCTTCCCACGTCCTGATACTATATTCTCCTAATCCCATGAACCATCTTAAAGAAGATTCTTTCAGTGTACTAGGAAAAAATTTTAATTTGTGAGCATCTTGTAGATAGTTATAACTTCTACAGAGGGCGTCAAACTCTAACAAAAATGTGTCTGGTTCCTCATTACTCTTCCCATAGAAAGTCGGTAAGGAAGGAGGGATTTTCTTCATATTTACATCTTGTGGAGTGTCTAAAATAGGGAACCTAAAGGTAGTCTCAATTCAATTTTCTCCTTCCCCTTCATCATTTCTAACCTCGTCATGATCTTCATTCTCTCCCCGTCTCTCCATGTAGGTTTGATTCCTAAAGAGTGTGTACCTAGGAGGCTCCTTCCGAGGTGATAATGGGGCATCTCGGCGTTCTTTTTTGGGGGAGATCTTCCTACGATCAACTATATTTTTTTAAGTTGTATAGGGATGGTAGGTACTACTGTGGAGGTTTCAATCTGTGAAATAATTGTATTTGTTGAGCTACCAAGGAGAGCTTGTACCTGGGCGGGATCAATGAAATTAACGAATTTAGGATCCCCCACTAACAAGAAAGTTGTATCATTTGGTTTCTGCACTAGTGGAGGGTTGAGGATTTCCAATGGCTGACCCTCTTGAACTTCTTCAAAACTGGGGTCTTTAGGATTTCCTACCAGGATTTCTTCACCATCTATGGTTTCTCCTATAAAGTCTTTAGGTTTCCAAGTAGAACTACATCCTATGTAGGTTCTCTGATACATTTCTGTTGAGTTATTGGTTGGGGTATTTCATCCCCCGTAAAGGTTAGTATGAATTTTAACAAGGTTTTAGGAGCTAGTTCTAACGTATCTACCCCTCGAATCTCTAGGTCTATTCATGAAAATCCAAACTAAAAGGAAATCGTATAATACCACTATTACTGTTGGATTTGGGGGCGCCTGTTATAACAAATGCGCAAGTTCTTACCTCTCGTCTTACCACTCCCCCACCACTAGCCTATTGCTAAAATTCATAAGGGGATTCTACTTATTCTACCTTACAGAACAACTCCCCGGCAACGACGCCAAAAATGTTGGGTGTTATAATGTCTTAATTAATTCACCAAATATTCAATTATCGACTGAGGTTTGTAATCTTAGAGCTGATACAAAATATATGAGAAGGTAGAAAGGTTCCTAAGGTGTCATGAAAATATTTTAATAAAGAAAAGATCGAAAGATCTTTCAAAATGAAAAACCGAGTCAAACTCTAGAAATTCAACTACTAAGGTAATTAGGTTGTGACAAATTTACTATATTAGAGAAGTATCAAGCTATACTACTCTATTCTACAACCATAAACTATGTATTTTATAAATAACACGATTATAAGAAAGTAAACTACTTCTTTACAGTGTACTAACTATTTTGCTTCTTAATCTATGAATTAGAAAGGTTTGGAACAGAATCAAAACTTTTAAGAAAGATTATGTTATGTGATACAATATTATGATTATTTCATTAATCTAAGAAACCCAATAACTAAACTATACAGGTAGTTTGACAAATATACATTGATTGAACCAATTTATCGAGCTCCACTCTCCTTGATTGTTCTGAGGATATGCATTCATGGTTATCAGTACTGGAGAAGGAGGTATATCAAAATGGCTTTCAAAAGAAGTAACGAAACTGAATGGGATTAGATCTAACTTAACTTCCACAAATATATGCAAACTAAGTAGTGTCCAATTACACGTGATAGTAAACATTGTGATTTATTCCATAAGCAAATGACTTTGACGGAAAAAGATATTATGAACAACTAACCTATTAATTAAGAAACAAAACTCTTTTAGTAATTACTTGAAAGTTAAAGGTATACTTTTCTTATATGAAACATGTGTGAGGAAAATATGACTTAGAAACAATTTGAAAACTTAATAAAGGAAGCAAGAAGAAAACTCAATAAAAGAAGCAAGTAGAAAACTTAATAAAGATGTCTTATCTAAATCCTATTCTATGAATCTTTTTAGTAACCACACAGTGAAGAAGACAGGTCCTATGCTATGATCAATTTACAAAGTACTGGTGTGTTTCTCTAGAAATTAACATGTTTAATCCTAAATTCAATATTCACAAAGATAAATTAAACTATGCTAGAGATATAATTACCAAATGTTACAACAATAATGAATGAAGAAATTAGAAACAAAGGAGACAAAACAAAACACAATTCAACACATACGAAGGTAAAAGGAAGTGAACGATAGGGATGGAACTTAATAGATACTTTAAATGATCTAGACTAAGGTCCTAATTATAGATATAACCATAGTCTAATTACAAAACAAAATATAATTCAAAATCCAAAGAAACAGAACTTTAAACAGGTTTAAGACAGAATGGGAAATATTAAAGGTTGGACAAAGGGTTGAATGGCAGTCTGAACGGACGGTCCGAATGACAATCCATATGAGGAAAACAATACAAATTAGGAAATAAATGGCCTAGATGATATAAATATCATCTGATTTTGTGCACATGAGAATAAGATGCATAAAGGATAGTAATTGATCCTATTCAGTAATTGAAGTAACAGCGGAATGACTTATGCTAATTCATGATTATAGAAAAACTATTGTCTATTGCATTATGAAATAAACTAAGGTATGAACAAAGTAAATCTACAGCAAAACAAGAATTAATAGAACTAAACCTACTGTAAACTAAATCTGAGATATTAAAGCAATCCAACTCTATGTAATTATCAATATAAAACTAAACTACAAGCTGAAAGAAAGACTGGAAAGGAAACTAGAGATAAACTATGTGCGCAACCGGTTACTTTAATTGAGGAAATGGAAACTATACTAACAGCACAACATTACTCATAATGAAATATATTCTACAGGAAACAAAGAAATGAACAATATCAACTAACAGGAAACCAATTTGCATAAACAAAACAGAAATAGAAACTACTTATCTGCGAGAAAGGAGATAACAAGAACACACACGGAAATGGAGACCACTGGTTGATGAGGGGGCCTCTCAGCAATCAAGGTGGCATTTTAATGAATCACTCACAGGAACAAGAACATGTATACGCAATGAAAATAAAACTTATATTAACATTCAGAACAGAGTTTTTACAGAGCTTCTTCTCTAATGTCGACTAACAGATTTACAAACTAGCTAACTCTATGCTCTCGCTTAGAGGCGACTATATATAATGTTTTACAATGATGAGCGGGTCGACCCTTTCAGTGGTCAATCGCTCCCAAAATAGTCAACATTTATGGAAAACAAACAACCATACGACAGTGCACAGTCTTCATCGTGCTCTCTCGCGTGTTGGTTCTCCTCGCACGTACTGCGGCATATAGATTCGCGTTGATGTGGCCTTGGATTGTGGTGTCAAACGGAGAAATCAGGATGGCAAGCCTTCTCAGAGTGAGGACCATCATAGCATCAAACATGTGGAAAACAGAACAGCTGAAGATCATTTTGCACTTTAATCACTTGGGAATATGCCAACTAACAGCGCGCAGGATGATCGGGAGGCTGAATGGAAAGCTGGATATGCTCTACGCATATCTAGCGTGAATGTGTGTCCAATGTTGGCTCGTGTAAATACTATGATCTGCAAAAAAAATTCATATATCTAAAATATTTCCAATTATAACATAATTGCTTAGTAAAATCACAAAATAATAAAAATAAACCATGACTTGCATAAATTCGAAATGTGTTCATACCTGGGGATGAATGATAATCTGTATGACAAGAAAAATGTCAAAAAGGTGACAAAATAGATGCCAAAAGAGTAAATTACAAGCCAAGAATAGTGACAAAAATGGGATCAACAGCATCTCTTTTATAAGTTGAACTTCATAACAAATTGATAACCAAGCTTAAAGGCGGCATGTTAGAAAATTAGAGATCCTTCAATCACTGGCTGTAACAAAATTACAACAACACAAAACAACCAAATGATTGACTCATAAAATCCTAAATTGCTTTGGGTGGTGGATCTACATCCTATACATTTTCCTGATGCCACTTCTCATGCTTTATTGTTGTCTTTATCATGGCATGTTTTGATTGTGTAGCGGTCAGTTGGAGTCTCTTTAAGATAACGGATACACAACATCCATGACCTATGGTCTTGTAGTAACGAGAATCATAACAACCAGTTGTGGTTACTTGAACAAGTAGCAAAGCACCACTTGAAATAGATCGTTACAACAAGGATGAATTTGATGGAGCTGGAGTAACCACGTTTGTTAGATCCGCGGCAAAGGGATTTTGATGTCTAATTTCACAACAAAAGGAATCTTTTGTAGAGGATGTCAAGCATTCTTATTCTATAGCATATTCCAATGACCTATGTTTTATCGTAACTCATCCTAGAGGTTAGATATGAAGTAAGACAATACCTCTAAAATGCTTAACAATTATCAATATAATGTCAGTAACTGAACCAAAAGAGCACCTTCGTAATAAAATCCAAAGTGGATGAGAATATGTTAAGAATGAAGGTAAATGGTGGCAAAAGGATTATAAAAAGGAGAGTAATAATTGATAAAAATATGGAAAATCAAAGCTTATAATTTCCCCCCAAATAAATGTGTTGTGCATCTCAATGCAAATCACAAACTAATATCAATTATGATTTAGCACAACCTAATGCAAATTGGTGAGATTGTAGGGAGAACGCATTGACTCCCCTTCATTATAATATCCAACATATATCTATATCCTATCAAAATATATTTTCTTCATATCCAGTCCATTTGTATAGTGGTTCATATCTAGGTGAGGACACTAGATCAGAGGAAAACATAACCTAGTCCCAATCCATTTTTCTTGATGCTTATGTATGCTAGGTGTAAGGATTCTGCAAAATTGGTGTGTTCACAAGGCTCCTTTTCTCGTTGTGCTCCATTCAACAATTCCCATCTATATTGGCATTCGTATAGGGATTCCATCCTTCTGTAATTAATCTGATGCATACTCTAGTGAATGGATTCTTACTGATTATCAAGAAGAAAGGAATGTCTTTGCAATGACACATTCCACCTTATTATAAGTGCATAACCAAAAATTTTAATGCTTTCCCATATTCTCCTTGAACCCATAGGTAGGCATATTGTTGAATTGTGTCTACAATATGTTGTGCAAGGCCCCACTGGATATAGTTATTGACATCAGATGCAAAGGCTCTAAGTTGTATGTCATCGATGAAGGGATTTGGGTTCCATATCCTGTCATTGGGAAAGGAAAGTTTGTGGAAATATAATTCACATAATATATAGGTTTCCTATGTGTTGTAGGAAAAATAAATCTCCAAGAAATGTTCAAGATTCTTAATATCATAAAGTCCTCCTTCAATTATACCTTCATGTAATAATAGTTTGCCTCTCTCTCAAAGACAAAGCATACACAAGTGAAGGTGCCCTGCAACTGAACAAATCTTGGACTACAGTTTTCATTTTCACCTTCTTGTACTTAAGTGTTCTTACCTATTCTTCTAGTTCGGAAATTTTTGTCATTCTTCTTTGAAATTCGCTCATCTGATTTTGTTAAGAGAATAATACTCAACTCACTTTTCTCTCATGCTGTGTATTCTCAATCGATATTCTTCTAGCATCATTACATCTGGATTGTAATCTTCGAATTCAATAATGTGTTTTCATTGGGATACCTATGCTATCAACCCATGTATCCAAAAAACTAACTTCCTCTACTTCATTTGTATAAACTCTACTAAATGGATAGAAGGCCTTACACCACTATACATTTTGGTTTCTTCATGTTCATAAACAACTTCTTTATCAAACGATCTTATGACTAACTCTATAACCTCATTCAAAAATTCTGAAACAAACTCCCCAATTCTTTTATCATTCTTATCAACATTATTATCAACCACGACAACATCATTAACAGTTGTATATACAATTTTAGAAAGAATTTCAGTAATCATCTCTGTAATAGTACCATCATCAACCTCCATAGTTGTACACATCTCTTTAGTTTCAATAGTAATCTCCATACCTTTAGTAACTATACCCATTCCTTTAGTAATAATACCCATACCTTCAGCTTCTGTAGCAGTGTCCAATTATTCATCTTCTATAGCAATATATTCCCGTGCCTGGTCACCTTCATGTGAAGCTAAAGGTTCCTGAATGCTCTCTTTTAGGGCTTGGATAAGTGTGTCCAACTATATAGGAAGGGAAAGGTTCCTCAACTTTCACTTAGCAAAGGCTAATTTCTACCTTAGCCTCTTGTTTTTCTTCCTTAATAACCAATTTTTCTTCAAAAGAGAATTATAGGAGGGCCTAAGATGCAAATTACCAAGGATAAGGATGACCTTTTTCTTTATGGTTGTTTTGATTGGTATTTCCATAGAAGATTCTTCTTGGACTTCATCTTAAAGGTGACAATGTGGAATTTCATCAAAATACTCCATAGGCTCATTGGAAAAGTTATCTTCAAATTATGTTTAGTATATTACACACTATGGAATATTTCCATCTTTTGCTAGACCATGAAATCATAGCAGAACCCAAGTTGAAACAATACCCGAAAGTTCTCTCCGGATCAACAATGTTTCCACCCCAATCATAATCAGTATATCCAAGCATTAATACTCCTCCATTGGAGGCATACTTGATTCCATAAGCTACTGTACCATGGAGGTATCTCAAAATGTGCTTACCTGCAACCTAGTGTTTGTGTCTAGGATCAGTCATGAATTGACTCAAAATGCTAACCGCATAGAAAATATCTGGCATTGAGTGTATCAGGTACATCAATGATCTAATCAACTGTCTATATAATATGGGGTCCAATGGATTTAATCCAATCTCAATCTCATGGATTTTCCTCAAATTGGAATCCATTAGAGTGTTTATGGATTTACAATCCACCATGCCAAATATACACAAGATGTCCACAGTAGACTTCCCTTGAGATAGAAATAACTCATCATTCCTCTGCCAAATTTCAAGGCCTAGAAAGTAGTGCGAAATTCCTAAGTCTTTCATCTCAAACTCTGAGGTAATATCCCTCTGACACTCTACAACCAGTCTTTCCTCTCCAGTGAGGAAAATATTATCTACATATAGGACTAGTACCATAGGTTGGTTCTCCGCTAATTTGAAGTACAAGTTTGAATCTACATCACTCTTCAAGAAACCTAGTTTGTGAAGATAACTATATATTCTGGCAGACCAAGCTCGAGGAGCTTGTTTTAACACATACAAGGCTTTCTTCAACTTTAACACATGAGACTCCTTCCCATGTATCATAAAACCCTTAGGATGCTCAATGTAAACCTCTTCCTCAACCTCACCATTGATGAAGGCAATCTTCACATCCATCTGGTTAAGCTTCCATCCCAATACTGATGCAAGTGAAATAATAGATCTAATGGTAGTATACCTAGCCACTGGAGCAAAAGTCTCCTCATAATCAATGCCCTTTTTTTTAGAAAAACAACAGGAAACAAACCTAGCTTTGTACTTATCCACACTTCCATCTACAACATGCTTTATCTTGTAAATCCATCTAGAAGTTACAACTGAGTTCCTATCAAGTCTGGGAACAATATCCCAAACATCATTCTTTAGAATTGAATGATATTCCTCTGTCATAGCATCTTTCCACACTTTCTTCCCTGCAGCCTCTTCATATGTTGAAGGCTCCTAGTCATTGATCCTACTCATCAATGCAACATATCCTGAATACCTATCATGATGATTACGCTCTATGGAAGTTCCTACTGGTGCTCCACGCTTCTCAACATATTTCAATACATCTCTCTACCATGATGACCTCCTCTTTGCAGGAGGTTCATCAACCAATTCAATTGGTTCATCAATGACAGGTATCTTTGCAAGCTCTGATGGATTCTCCCTCTGAACATCAAAAGGGGAAGAATCGTCATCATGATCCTTTCATATAGGATCCTCAGAATCCTCTTATCTCTGGATCAAATTCAATCTCTTTTGACCAATTGAATGTTTCCTCCTCATGGAAAGTCACATCCCAACTAACCTCAACATGTCTCTCACCAAGTACATAAATTATGAATGCTTTGGAGGTCTCATTGTAGCCAAAAAAAATTCCCTTATTTCCATAAATTTCCATCTTGGTTCTCTTTTCTTTCGGAATGTGCATACATAGGACATCCAAAAATCTGAAGATGTGATATGTTTGGTTTCTCACCAGTGAACACCTCTTCAGGTGTTTTCTCATCAAGAAGTGCATGCGGACTTATGTTATGTATGTACACTATTGTACTAGTAGCTTCTTCCCACAAACAAGCAAATAGATCCTGATCATGTAACATGGATTTTGTATCCTCACAAATAGTTATGTTCTTTCTCTTTGCAACACCATTCTGTTGAGGGTTGTAAGGAACTGCTAACTATCTACATATCCCTACATCACTAAAAAACTCATTAAAAACATTTGTTTCAAATTCTCCACCATTATCAGACCTTAGGGAACAAATATGCCTACTTGTATGATTCTCAACTAAGGCTATATAGTCTTGGAATTTACTAAAGGTTTCACTTTTGGATTTCATGAAGTAAATCAAGGCTTTACGGTAGATATAATCAATGAATAAAACATAATAGAGATCCCCACTAAGGGATGGGGAATACATGGGTCCACACAAATCTAGGTGCACTAAATCTAAGATTCCTTTAGAGCTATTATGGCTTCTAGGAAACTTATTTTTAACATTATTTCCTAAAGCACAACCTCTACACACAGTATCATGTACAGAATCAAAACTATGCATACCTTTCACCATTCGTTGCAAACTAGGGACTGGTATGAAGTGGATACGTCCAAGCCTCCTATGCCATAGCTTGCATGGAATTATAGTATGGTGATTCATGGCTTCAATATACTTTCATGTGATCTTGTAAAGTCATCCTTCTTGAACTCCAATAACAGTAGCAGTATCAATGTTCTGGTTCTTCCGCCACAAGTATGCTTGATTCTCCATGAAGATGACTCGGAAGCCTTTATCTTCAAGGACAGAAACAAAGAGTAAGTTCTTCAATCCAGTGACATAAATATTTCCTCCACATGTACTGTGTCCCTTGAATTCAGCTGGAAGGATGTGGATCCAACTCCTTGGATTGAGTATCTGTAATTGTCTCCCAATTCTACCATGCATGCAAATTGTTTCTCTTTGATGTTAGAGATTGCACCCTTGTATCCGAACATGTGCTTTGAAGCACCATTGCCAATCAGACATGTATATTCTCCTGTGATGAGATACCTGGACAAAGCAGAGATGAGGTAATACTCCCACCTTGTATCTTTCCCTTCACGTGCATCTTCTTTGGAATTTTCTTCTACGACGGTGGAAGCATGAAATATTCCTTCTTTTCTTTTATTCACACGACAATCTCGTATAAAGTGTCATGAATTTTGACAATAAGAACATAGAATCTTTGATTTGTTAAAACCTTTACTGGTCTCTTTCTTCTTGGGGGTGAATGGCTTCCTCCCTTTCTTGGTTCTAGCCATGAGAACGAGATTCTCATACTTAGTGTGCACCACTTTGTTCTGGATGCACTCTTATTCTTGAATGCAATAATGCCAAAGTATTTTTAAGTTGGGGTGCTCTTATCTTCCATTTACCATAACAAGAATGGTCTCCCATGAGGTGGGAATCCCATAGATGGCGGTTTGAAGAAGATCATCCTCACTCCTCTCCACACAGATGTTTGCAAGTTGATCCTTCATCTGTGAAATCTTTGTGAAGAATGAGGATACAATCTCATCTCTTTCCATCTTCATGTTGCATGGCTTATTCTTCAAAGACATATTTTGAGTAGGGGCCTTCTTCTCATAAAGATTCATGAGTGTGTCAAAACACTCCTTTGTCATCTTCAAGGGTGTGATCACCGACATGAGGTTGTCCTTCATGGAGTCATATATGATCCTCTTTTCCTTTGCTTGATTCTTCTTGTAGTTGGTTCTTCCTGCTTTTGTAGTAGGCTCTTTGATCATGGAGGTCACAAAAGAATCGATATCATGTTCTTCGAGAATGTTGATCACTCTCGCCTTCCATGTGTTGAAGTTTGATGTGCCTTCAAGTCGATCTTCCATTTCGGACAAATAATGATGCCATTACTTCAAGATTTTCTCAATGCTTCAAGATTTGTCTAGGTTTGTAAAGTTTGCACAATACTAAGCTCTTGCATGCCCTTGCTCTAATAACATGTCAATGTTTGAGCAAATATGAAGATACTTTGAACTTTAAAACTTTTGATAAACAAATATAGTGCATGTAGATCTCATAAAACAATTCAAACGCACAATTCATTGAATCCATAAGACACATGATGTACCTTGGGAAAACCCTCTAAAATCCGAAGGATGAAAAACCTAGCAAACAATCCTTTTACAACACTTGCATATTGCTTAATAAGAGATATCTAAGCAGCACTAGAGAATAGAGATCATACAAAATATTGCCATAGCCTTTCCAAGTGCATAAGACTCTAATAACAAGCTTATTCATTCATATAATGAAGGTAGTGATGGTTGCATGCCTTTTGGTCACTGTGAACACCATACTCACTGTGTGCCCTCTTCACACATTACATATTACGCCTTCCTTGACTTGGTTCCAGGTTGTCACCTCATAATTATCTCCCACATTGAAGATATGTTCCCTCCATTAATTCGTTGGTGTTAACTGCCTTTAACTGAATGTAACTGAACTAAACTAAGTGGAACTGAATAGAACTGAATGTAACTGAAGTGAACTGAGTTGAACTAAATAGAACCGGATGTAACTTAACATAACTGATTTGAGTTGAACAAAACTGAATGTAACTGAAGAGAACTGAGTTGAACTGAACAAAATTGAATGTAACTAAACTGAACTAATTTCAACTGAACTGAATTGAATGTAACTGAATAACTAATTGCTTGACCATTAATTAGAATTTTAACTGAATGTATTTAGTGCTTCACAATCAGTTCCATCCACAACAACCACTTTGCATAAATTAAGGAATAGATTCCTTAATTAACTGAAACTTGTTTTACACAACTTATACTTAACTGATGTCTTTGCAATTCGAGTTCACTGGAGGTCTGACGTAGGAAATTCGAATATTTACTCTATATCTTTGCTCTTCTCATTTATCATTTAATTAATTGTGCATGGTTCAAGAGTGTTTAATTAATTAATCATCTTTATCATATCATACTCATAAGAATTGCTTCCAACCTATGATCATATGTATTACCCCGGGTCATATAATCATATGCTAAAGTAAATCACCCTAGAGGTAGATAATCCCTAAAGGATACTTGTAGCATTTGGTGACCATGACTAGCCATACATCACATAGTAGATCGAGTCTTGATACAACATAAGACTCATGAACTTAATACAACATAAGTTCCAGACTCGATACAACACAAGGCTATGACCTTGATACAACATAAGGTCCCAATCTTAATACAACATAAGATCCTGATCTTAATACAACATAAGATCATAGTAAATTCATCTATCATACCCTCAACAACCTAGCTTGATACAACATAAGATCTTAACTTAATACAACATGAGTTGACAAACTTATTACAACATAAGTTTCGGACTTGATACAACAAAAGTCTCATGAAGAGGTTTATGAACTTAATACAACATAAGTTATGGACTTTATACAACACAAGTCTCATGGAGAATGGCTCATGATTTTGTACATTTAACAAAAGTCCCCCACTTCGTAGGACATCATCCATATGGGATCTCTATGAGAAGTAGTTGGCATTGGTAAGCATAATATCACTTGGATTAGCCATATTATAATATGTAGTTAATATGGCTTCAAAAGTAAAAACTTATTATCTAGATAGAAAGAACTCGAAAACACAGGTAGTGTAAAAGTACAACACTAAAAATGGACTATGGATGTCAAAGTTATGCATTTTTGAAAAAAAAAACTAGAAAATGAACCAAGAAGCCACATGGCAAGCAGATATTGAACCATGTGTTGATGGGTGCCCAATATAGTAAATAAATCCCTCCATTTACTAACTTTGCATATAAGTTCACTTCTACAAATAATTTTTTTAATATAAGTGACACACTTTTATAAAACAAGTGGGAAGCACTTTTACAATGAAGTTATTGATCACTTAAAATTAAATGATTTTTTTCAAAAAGTAACAAAAGGAAGGAATTAAACCCAAGACGTCTTACTTAATAAAATAACTTTCAACCAAGTGACTTAAACAAAGGGTTTAGTAAATTATGAAGGAGAATGGAGGTGTTGTTGATGGTGCTGGTGTTGATGTAGAAGAGAATGCCTACCCAAAAAACCTTGATTTTTCCTGCAAAACACTTTTACACAACCACACAAAAACAAAAGACAAAATTTCAAAACCACAATTTCTCAAATTTTTGGGTTAAAATTGGTTAGCTTACCCCAAATGTAAATTGTTTTACAATTTTGTGTTTACCGAGTTCACACAAAGTGCACAACAAAGAACATACGCATTCAAGAAAACCCTTTCCACTATGTCCTTGACTTGCAAAGTTTACACAAAATGCACAACAAAGAGCATACATGGACCTAAAAGGTAACAAACCATTGATAAAACAAAAAAAACTAAGCTAAATATGAATCAATATCAAAAATATTTTTTAAAAATCCGTAAATGTGAATAATATACCTTTGGATCTGGTACATGGTCGTATCTTATACAAACATAAAAATCAAAATCAAAATCAAGAGAAACGAAAAAATGTTTCTAACTAAAATCAGTGCTCTGAACACAATGGAGCACCTCTTTCAACCCAAAAATGTGTAGAAATAATAGATTCCATAAATACTTAGATGTATACAACAACAACAATTCAAGATCTTGATCAGCAATGGGAGCGGATCTTCATAATCATTATGATGCCATGTTCAACCAAAAAAAGGTATTTCTACGCAGGTCGAACACCTTAAAAATCCACTCACACATACAGATCATATATCAACACACTAATGTTTTTACATGGTTAGAACCTCAAAGAGTGAAACAATATACAACCCAAACCAAATAGCTACTTGTGGCAATATATTAATGCAAAGGGAAATATAATTTACATATGATTTCTCACAACCAATCATCAAGCAAATAATCCTCCATGCTCTTCAAATAGAAATTGAGGATCAATGGCCATTAAGATCAAGGTGAAGATGAACCATCGGATCACTTTATATATAGAACATATTGTGACCATCAGATTACATAAATACAAATGCATACTAAAGATACACATTTTACCTAAAGGCACATTATACCAAGTTGATCTTAACTAACTCCTAAGTGTCTAAATATCCTAACAATAGTGTTCTCATAAGAGCGGTTGGCCTACCAATGCATCACAAGTGCTACATTGTAGATTACCTCATCCTGGAATGGATTGATTGCATATTGGACCCTACACAATTGTGTGATGCACCAAGATTTACTTTGTTGCTACTAAACAATGGTGTATATTTGTGGATAAGGCATCATAACCAAGTTGAATCATTTTATTATGTTTATTGCAATCAAATTCTGCTAACCTCCATTTTCAATGATGAAGTGAAGAGGTTGGCCTCCAACCCACATCTATGAATGGAAGATGTGTTATTTCACTTTACTTAATCTTGTCGAACCCTAGAGGTGTGTAGTGGGGATTGTCAAAGGGATAATTTAAATCAAAATGAATGACTAGCGGCTAAAGCTCTAGCACCAAAATAGATTCTGATGTTTTTTTCCATGAGAGCCTACATATATAACCTCAATGTTGTCATGATTTAGGTTCTTATGTAATATTAGAGTTTTGTCACCCTCAAAGAATTGTGTGAGTGACATTCAATGTTGTGAATTTTGATTTAAGGTCTTGTGAGTGTCATGACACTTACTAGTATCTTGTTATTGTTGGCGTAGACTTCTATGACCTTTGTGTTTGATTACAATAGGATATTTCCAAAAAATTGAACACCTTGAGCAACTACTCACACAAATAGATCACATATCAACACGCTATTTTTTTATGTGGTTTCAACCCTCAAGAGGGAAACACTCCATGACCCCAACCAAATAGATACTTGAGAAAATATTATTATACAAAGAAAAGAATATTACAAATGAAACTCTCATAATCGATCAACTAACAAATGACCCTCCGTGATATTTACATAGATACCATGGACCGATCAAGTGCTAAGCCACAGACCAATGGTCATTTAGATTGAGGAGAAGATGAACCATCGGATTACTCCATGTCAAGAACATATCATAGCCATCATCTTACATATATACAAATGCATACTAAACCATATAACTAAATAAACACACTTTACCTAATGGATATATTAGAATAAGTTGATATTACCTAACTCTTAAGTGTCTAAATACCCTAACAACCCCTCCTTAGTAACAACTTGGGATATGATTGAAGGATTTACAAAAGAGACACTTATAAGAGAAGGAAGGAAGAATTAGAGCCTATCCCCCCTTAATGACAAATTCTTGAAGTCCTAACATAGATTGAAGTTTAGAAAAAAATTCTTATGTAAGAAAATTTGTGAAGATGTATGCAACTAGTTGATCATCTATAGGGAAAAATATAACTTTGAAAATGCGGTCATGAACAAGCTTTCGAATGAAGTGCATATATAGCTCAATATGTTTGTTGCACTGATGTTGAACTAGATGTTTGGCGAGCTTGATGGCACTTTGATTGTCAAAACAAAGGGGTGTCATGTTGGACACAATGGACACACTAAGAGGGGGGGTGAATCAATGTGTAGCTAATTTAACACTTTTGTAATCTTTATCATCAACAACTTGTAAACATGTTATTGAGAGTTCATCATTCAATTATACATCTTAGAGATCACCATCAATTATCAACCATAATAAACCATAAACAAGTCATAAATAATTCATCATAGTAAGAAACACATCACAAGAGGAACACCAGTCTTGTATGAAACTTGATTTGTATTATATTTTGGAAGAGTACATGGATTACAACAATCTTCACAGTCAATCAGCTCCAACTGACATAGAGAGCTCCAACTCCCAAGGAAAGACCCAACTTACTTTTCTCAACACCAACTGAGAAGAGGTGAGGAATCCAAAACTCAATTGCAAGATACAACTTGCATGATGATATCAGTTTGTCACTGTATCACTGTCTGAACCAAATGCTCACACACCTTGTTCAATCTGCTCATGTGTTCTATATAATCTTATCGTTTCTCATGCAAATGTAAACCATGTTCAAACCATTACTCAAAAGATCATGCCAATGTAAATCATGCCCAAGCCACTATCCATCGTGCAATATCATTGTCCTTATCAATCATACAATCAACCAAAGGTGTCACTGTCCATATTTATCACTTTCCAACAAGACCATCGTTCATTTTCAATGTTATTGTTAATATTTCAAAACAAAAACACTGTCCACTTTTTATTGTCCAATTTCAAAAGGATGCAATCCATTGTTCATTGTATCAATGTAATCGTTTATTGTTCACTAATGAAGTACCTTTGTCCAAATTCTTTCCCAAGAATATTACTACATGTATATAATTAACCAAGTGATATTGTCGTTGTCCAAAAAGGGTATTATTCATCTTTTAGAAGGATGAATTGTTCACAGAATTCTAGGGATTTGACCAGCACTTTAACAAACAACTTGTATTCATATTAAAAAAGATAATTATTGTCCTTGAAAATAGTGCCTTAGTAGGCCAAATTTCCTCATTCCATTAGGGCTTAGTTCACTTCACACTAGCTTGACATTTATCCCAAAATTTTTCACTGTCCTGCAAAAATTTCAATGCATCAACTAGGGCAAAAAGAGTCCATCAAAATTGTGAGTTCATCCCCAAGTGAAAGTAACTCAGCTCCACCAAAATTATTCTCCATATCCCAACAATTTTTTCATGACAAAACTGGTCAAAAAAATTATTTTAACCAAGAAAATTTGCAAAATCTTTCCACACGGTCGAATTCTCCTCATAGATTAGGGCATCTTCTCACATCCAAAAAAATACTTCCAAATGATGTAATTTTTCCCTTTTGCATTTATACACTTGAGGGGGATTTTACAAACAAACAAAAAATTAATAATTTACATTAAAATTAGGGCATCCCCAACAATAAATATATGTGTAGAAATTAAAACTTAATTTTAAGGCAAAGCACATAGATCTGTGGACCAATAAACAACTCACAATATAGATCACACAATTTTACTCATAAATTGAAGAATGAAACAGTGCAAAAATGGCTTGCAACTGTGAATTCTTTCATTAATCAAAAGTAATTAGATAATTTATTACAATTTGAATCCATGTGAGGAAATTCAAATTGGTTTGACTCTACTTGACTGAATGGTTAATTGACCTTGTCTAAATCATTATCGGAGTTCAAAATCCAAACTCAAGTGTCTAATTCAGTGTTAAATAGTTAAATAGTATAACTGACTGAGGTAGGTGAGTAAATGTGCCTCACCTACATGCATCCATGCAAACCTAGCGCTAACTAAGTAGAACTGAATGTAACTGACTAGAACTGAATGTAACTGACTCCTAACTGAGTTTGACTAGTCACCAACTGAACTCAACTAATGGAGGCTGGTGTCGGCACTCCTAGTGGCTCCTAATTTGTAGGGATTGATCTAGGAGGATCCTAAACTGATGCATGCAAGTGAAATCAGTGGCAGTTGGCCTCAATTAGTGTTCCCCACACTTTAGTAACTAATACATGTGCCCCAATTAGGCCAAGTGGACCCAATGGTGCTAGTGACTAAAAATAAACTGAAAGGACTCCTGATTTAGACATAATTGACCAAATTGGATAAGGGAGGATTATAATCCTGACACCCCCCCTGAAAGCTAACTTGGACAATTTGTGGGCCCTGGTAACTAAGACCATAGGTCACCCATTACAGCAAGTAAAGTAACTGCTCAATACAAGGATCTGGGGAAAAAACCACATGGGAAAAAAATCCCCCCTTCTAACTAAGGAGATAGAATCAGGATTCAAGTTTTAAAAACTTGAAAATATGTTGTTGCAACCTTCATCTCTGTGATTTAGCGAAGCAGCATGCATGATGTTCTATGCATAGGTATACTGGGGCCTGGCATGTAGACTTATCCATCTTCTCCCAAAATGATGATAGAAGGAAGGAGGAATGTAACCTTTGCTTCTTTCTGGATGAAGAGGTGTATGATCCACTCTATTCTTCTGAAAGCAATGTAACTGATCAGATCTTGCCATGTGGCATCTCACAGGGAGTTTGTTGCATCTCTCTAAAGGAGGTAATATTGCATGACATAGCGCAAGGTTCTTTGTCTTCTGTGTGTCAAATGGATTTCCACTCATATTCCTAGCTTCTCGCTTGGCAGTAGGGACTAGATATGGATCTGAATTACCCTGAATCTCAATCTCATAAACCAATATAGTTGGTTCTACAATACTAGTGGAAACTGCAAAATAAGTAGATGGAATGGTTTTACCTTCCCTTTCAAGTGGCAACTGAAAGTGCACTGGTTCTGAAAATGGCATGAAGTGTAAGAACTCATATGCCTTAGAGGCATGATTTGCAGCACCCTTCACAATGATGTTCCCAGTAGATATATTTTTTATCTCCACTGAGTCAAAACCAATATCACTCACTTTGGAGAGCTAGTATGAGTCATCTAGTATACAGATAACAGATTTGCATCTAAGGAGGTCACATAAAGCACATCTTTGAACTTTCCAAGTTCAAGCTTGATAGAACCCTTCCCTTTGGCTCGAATTTGATTGTTATTACCCATCTGAATACTAGGACCATCAAAATACTGCAAGGAAGAGAATGATTCTCTGGATGCAACCATATGATTGGAAGCTCCAGAATCAATGAGGAAGGCATGTGCTGTTGAATAGCTAGCCTTCAATGCATGGCATGTCTCTTCATGTTCTCCAGTTTCTTCTCTATGGCCAGCCTTCCTTGCGCTAGTAGGTACAGTAATGTTATGTTTCTTCAAAGGAAGAGCCATCTCATGAATTGTTCTTTTCATACAAGATCTTTCTGGATGAAAGCCCCTTCCATAGTAAGAACAGAGGATCTTTCCTTTTCCACTCTTCTTGCTTCTCTTCGAACCTGAAGGCTCATTTGACTGCTCTTTCTCCATAGGAGACTCATCCTTTTGCTTCCCTTTATCATTAGCTACCTTAGGTCCTCCAACAACCAGTGCTTGATCTTTGGAAGATCAAATGATCCCCATTTGGATCAACTTGTCATGCTCTTGTGTGAGAGATTCAATGAAGGAATTAAGAGAAGGCATCCTCCAATTTGGAGTAGTGAGCTTCACTGAATGAAAGTTTGATACAAAGATTGAGTAGTATGCACCAAGTATTGAGAGAATGGCAAGGATGAGTTGATCATCCTCCTTCTCAACCTTTCACAGCTTCAACTAGAACACTAGATGCTTCAATTTGGTGAAGAAGTCATTTAGTGTTTCGAAATTGGATGGATGAAGAGAAATCATCTCATTCTCTAGTTGATAGATCCTCAGGTCATCCTTCTTATCAAATAAGGAATCAAGCTTATCCCAAACCTCCTTGGGAGTCTTCAATCCATTGATGTGGAAGAGAAGAGCTCGAGAGATTGAGAGGCACAAGCACCCATATGCTTCATCAAGCCTATTCCAGTACTTTTCTTTGTCAACATAATGAACTGGCTCTGTCTCTGTCTCCATTGTGAGTCTGAAGAGTCTTTTGGAGCGAAGTTGCATCTCCATGCCCTCCTTCCACTAGTGGTAGTTGAAAGGAGTGAGAAGCTCCATTGGAGGGGCCATTTCGAATGCAGTGAAGGACACTAAGCTGCAGTAGCGAATGCAGTGAAGGAGACTGATCTGCTTGTAGCGAATGCAGTGAAGGAGACTGACAAACCTATAAATCACATGATCAAACAGAAAAAGTAAGGTCGACAGCCTGCACTTTTGGAATTTTCTTCACACCCAGCATAGTTGATCAAGCAAGCTTGATCAACAATTCCTTTACTTGGGATATTAAGTGGTAAATTTTCCACTTCTAGTGCAGTACTGGAAGGAGCAATTTTGCTCAAAAAAAAATTTGATCCAAGTATGAATATGTAGTAGGAGAAGTGCCTTGTCCTACTGAGGCTCTGATACCATATTAAATTGAGCACATAGATCTGTGGACCAACACACAACTCACAAGATAGATCACACAATTTTACTCAGAAATTGAAGAATGAAACAGTGCAAAAATGGCTTGCAACTGTGAATGCTTTCATTAACCAAAAGTAATTAGATAATTAATTACAATGAAGTACAATGGATAAATAGCCTCATGCAATTCGAATCCATGTGAGGAAATTCGAATTGGTTTTACTCTACTTGAATGAATGGTTAACGACCTTGTCTAAATCATTATTGGAGTTCAAAATCCAAACTCAAGCGTCTAATTCAGTGTTAACTAATCTAACTGACTGAGGTAAGTGAGTAAATGTGCCTCACCTGCATGCAGCCATGCAAACCTAGCATTGATTGAGTAGAACTGAATGTAACTAACTCTTAACTGAGCTTGACTAGTCACCAATTGAACTCAACTAATGGAGGTTGGTCTCGACACTCCCAGTGGCTCCTAACTTGTAGGGATTGATCTAGGAGGCTCCTAAACTGATGAATACAAGTGCAATCAGTGGAAGTTGGCCTCAATTAGTGTTCCCCACACTTTAGTAACTGGTACATGTGCCCCAATTAGGCCAAATGGACCCAATGGTGCTAGTGACTAAAAATAAACTGAAACAACTCTTGATTTACACATAATTGACCAAATTGGAGAAGGGAGGATTATAATCCTAACAATTCTCCATAGCCCAACAATTTTTTCATGACAAAACTGGTTAAAAAAAATATTTTGACCAAGAAAATTTTCAATTTTTCCACAGGGTCGTTCTCCTCATAGATTAGGGCATCTTCTTACATCCAAAAAAAATAATTCCAAATGATGTAATTTTTCCCTTTGCATTTATACACTTGAGGGGGATTTTACAAAAAAATAAATTAATAATTTACATTAAACTTAGGGCATCCCCAACAATAAATATATGTGTAAAAATAAAACTTAATTTTAAGGAAAATCCCTAACCCCCAAAAAGAGGATGTGTCCCCACCCCCACACTAACATATAAATTTCACAAATCAATTGATGCCATATTCAAGAATAACTAGGCTGCAAAAAGAAGGGTGTTGACTGTCTTTGATTGATCAGTTTGACAACAAGTTCGACCTCCTGCTTTTGACTAATTTTTGTTACCTCCTTAATTGTTGTTGACTTTCCAAGGCATTGTTGACCTCTTTCAAGCATGTTTGACCAGCATTGACTTTATCCTGGGTATATTGACCTATGTTGACCTTCATTAATGGTGGTTTGACCAGCATTGACTTTTTGTACCTATGTTGATTGTTGATTGTTTTGACTATGTTTTGCAGCATTGACTTTTATGCCATGTTTGACTAGTGTTTTGAATTTTATGACTTTAGATAACCTCCTTTATGATTGTTTGACCAACATTGACTTTATTCTCGATAGATTTGACTGCATTTAACCAGATCTGTTGGTCTTGATCTGCATTGACTTTCTGTTACAGATTTTGCTTTAACCGGAATGTTGAAATTTGCATGAGTTGACTTTTTCTGAGCCAAGGCATCCATCAATTAGGTTTGTTGAGTCATAATTAGAAATTAGGGCTTAATCGTAATTAGGGCATTAACAAACTAGAACATCACCAGATTAGGGCATCTTTCGAATTAGGGAACCATCCACAATTAGGGTTTCTTAGGGTTTCAACATAATTAGGGCATCATTATGTTATTATCAGAACTAGGGCTTCAAAAATATTAGGGGTTCATAAAAAATTAGGGCTTCCTCACAATTAGGGCTACAACATCATTAGGGCATCATCGACAACTTCAAGGGAAACACCAAGGAAATCAATCAAGACTCCACCAAGTGCAAGAAATCAAACACATCAATCAGAATCTCCTCATAAGAAAACATGACAACATCTACATCTGAGCCATCAGCATATCATCAACAATACAATTGTCCATCAGCATGTCCACATCATTAACTAACCTGTGGAAGGGATTTCACTAGGAGCACAAGCATGATCCAAGAGTTAACCAACTATACATAAGCATATCCACAACATAAAGGCCACTACACAACACTTGTTGGCATTAATGAAAAATTCAATCTTCATGCTAGATACTACTGCTCGAATCCAAAATCTAAGAGGATATGTCGAAGCCACAAGATTCCTGACTAGCATTAATTGCGGCTAAATACGCTGCTTCTATTGAAGAAAGAGCAAGAGGTTGGTGTTTCTTACAAGCCCAAGTGACAAATCTGGAACTAAGACTGAAAACATAACCTACAGAAGGCTTTCGATCATCAAGATTGTCATCCCAATATGAATTAATGAAACCAACCAACAAAGGATTCCCCCCTGAACTGTAATAAATCCCAAACTGAATTGTACCCCAAATATATCAAATAATCATTTTTATTGCTTTCCAATGGTTTAAATGGGGAATTTGCATATAATGGGGAACAAGACCAACAACAAAGGATAAATCAAGATGAGTATGAGATTCAAGTATAAGAGGCTACCAACAAGCTGACGATACAAAGTGGCATCCACTTCGAGTGAAGTGCAAGTGGAAAAAAGTTTGACTCCAGACTAGAAGGAGGATCGTGCTAGTTTACAATTTTCCATGTGAAAGCAATGAAGGTGGCCATAGGCATACTTATATTGAGAAATAAATATTCCTTCGCTGGTTTACATGACTTGTAGGCCAAGAAAATAATGCAAATTTCCTAATTCTGTCATTTTAAAGTTCTTCTTAAGGTTTCATTTCACATGGGTTAAAATTTTATGGTCACTACTAATAAAAATAAGTTCATCAACATAAAGAACAAGGATGGTGAAATGGTTTCCTACTTTCTTGCTATAGAAATTGGGGTTAGAATGGCATCTAGAAAAACCAATGTCAAAGAGAAAACTATCCATTTTTGCATACCAAGTTTGATGAGCTTGCTTAAGGCTACACAAGGATTTCTTAAGGTGACCAAAAGGATAGAGCCATTCTGAACATAGCCAAGGGATTGTTCCATGTAAATTTATTCCTTCAAATCCCCATGCAAGAAGTCGGACTTGACGTCCATTTGATGGACCTCCCATTTATGTAAGGTTGCAAGGGAAAGAACAAGACAGATGGATTTCATTTTGGCGGTAGGGGAAAAGATTACATTGTAGGCAATTCCCTCTACTTGTGAAAATCCTTTGGAAACTAACCATGCCTTCAATATTTCAACGCTTACCTCTTATGCATACTTAGTTATGTAGACCCATTTACATATGACAAGTTTTCTTCTTTTTGGAAGAGCTACAAGATCCCAGGTATCATTCGCCATTAAGGAATGATATTATTCATCCATAGTTGCTCACTATTAAGGAATGATATTATTCATCCATAGTTGCTTGCCAATTTGGGTTCCCTGAAGCTTCTGCAAATGTCTCTGGATCACGATTGTTTGAAACGTAAGCTAAAGGAGAAGAGGCTCACTAGAACCAAGAATGTGTTCGATGTTGTTCTCTAGGACCACTAGCAAGATCACCAACCACTCTGCATGTTGAACAAGCCCATCGAGGAAGTGGTTGTATTGGTGCAACTAGAGGAAAATGAACATGCGGAGGTAGATTTCCATCCTCACTGTCATCATCAGAAATTGGAGTAGGAATGTTGTCAAGGAAGTTGGGAGTATAAGATGGAAAACACATCAAAGACAGCTTGAATCCCACAAATGGCACAGACGCTCAAATTTGGCTCATATGCCAAGATATTTTCGTCAAATTGAACATCTCTTCTAATAATTGTATTATATCAGCATTCTTGACTTTCATTTGATCCCGCAACTCTTCATCCTTGTGTTTGAGATTTACAAGCAATACTCTCATCGTCGTGGTATTTTTCTGATATTCATTCAAAGAATCCAAGATTCTCCTTTTGAACCTTATGAAGTCACTATGGTTCAGATTCACTGTGTTCATGAACCAATTGGCTGTGAGATCAATACTCAGCAAGGTGAGATGTATCTCATGTGCATCTTTTGACAGATCTTCATCATCTTCTACAAGAACCTTCTCAATTTCATCACACATGTTATCATTACAATCAAAAGAATCCATACCTTTACTGGAGTCCACTTCTTGCTTTTATTCTGCTTGATTGACCTCTTCCGGAGGCTTGTCTTCTGATTCCTTATGTGTCTTTTCAGTGTCTGGTCTTCCCTTTTGATACTTGCTTTCCAGCTTGAACCAAAGGTCTTTAGCTGAAGTGTACTCCCCTACACTTTGTTTCGTTGAGCTGGGAAGTCCATCCATGAGGAATTTCAAAGTTGTAGCATTGTCCTTCTTTGCTTCTTTATGTGCAACTGCCTTGCACTTCTTACTGGATGGAGTGGGTGGATTGATCATAATATCCCAAACACCAAACTTCTTCAGATATGCTTTCATTTTTCTCCTCCACCCGACTCTAATTTGTCACATCAAGTACATGTACATCATTGATTGATGACTTTGTTTTTTCCTTCATTGTGCATCTATGGATCTCCTTCAAGCTTGCAAGGCTTATGACGAAGGCCTTCTCTGATACCAATTGTTGGACACAATGGTCACACTAAGAGGGGAGGTGAATCAGTGTGTGAGAAATTTAACCATTTTCACCTTCTATTAGTCAATCAGATTTTATCAAGCATTATATTATCAATTGCATCATCATATTCACCAGGAGTCATATAACAAACACATCAAGGAGAGACACATCAATATATGTAAGGTAAACTTTATTTATTTGCAATGGAAGACTTCAATTTTCGCGATTACAATCAACACCAACTGATAAGAAAAGCACCAACTCTTACAACAAGGCCCATCCTAGTTGTCTCAGGTCCAACTAAGAAAGGGTGAGGATTCCAATCCTCAAGTTTGCAAGACTCAACTTGCAAGTATGAAGTCAATATGAAACAACTTTGTCTAAAGTCCCAACTCAATCAACTGCTACTCATCATCAACCTGCTCTGCTACACAATAATCTTCAAGTCATCAAGAGGTCTGCACATATGCCAAGTCATCAAAGGTACTACACAATACAATGCTTCTCATGTCAAGTCAACTCATGTCTTCGAAGATATGCACATGCCATGTAGGTCTGCTCGTGTCTTCAAAGGTTTGCACATGTCAAGTCCTGCTCAAGTCATCTAGGTATGCTCATGTCGTCTGCCAATCATCAAATTTCTTCTCATGAAGGGAATTTCGCTCATCAAGGGTATGTCTACAACCGCTGAGCCAATCAACAAGAGGTCTATCAAGACATCAAGAGATACACAACCAGAAGGTATGCTCACATACTGTATCTATTCAAGTATCAGTAGTCTTCTCATTATCTACTCATCAAGGGTCTGTTCATATGATCACATGATAATGATCAAATGTTTTCTCATCAAAATCCAGGGTTGATCTACAAATTTCCTTGACTTGTCCCCAATTCAAGCACACTCAATGGATATTATATCCTTCAGGTGTCAAAACTTCCACATGTTCCTTCAACTGCTTTTGTAAGTAGGTTCTTCATTACTGTGAGTTCTTGACTGTATCAAATTAGGACTTTACAACTAAGCTTGAGGTAAATGCTTGTGCCAACTTACTTCACAAGATATATACCAATGGAACCATAACTCCTGCTTTCGAATCAAGTTCAAATCACAGGACCAATGCCTTCATCAACGAGACTTAGTTCTCGTGCCTTCCATCTAGATTACAAAAGAGATCATAGTCTTTAATCATCAAAATAAAATTTGATTCTCTTCCTTCTTCACAATGCAAATCTCATCCCTTAACATCGTGAGATCCCCCTAAGCTTCATGCATTGGTTACAAGTTAGTGTAGGATTCCTCTGTCATTTGGGTGTTATTATTGCAGATGCTTGAATTCACTCAATATTTGCCTTAGCGCACAACACTGTGACTTAATCATCAGAGAACAATTGTGCTTCAAGAGGGTTGTGCAAGCTTCCTCAGGTCAGGATACTCCATCATTAGGCTTCAGAGACTTAACACTTAGATCATAGTGTAGACAACCTTAGACTTTGTCGAATTCAGTGCCTTAAATCGAAGATCTCAGAGCACACAAGTGAAGAGACAGCCCAAAATTTCTTCTCCACAACAGTCTGAATATACCTCAGTAGCAGACCTCAATTAAGAGGTCGAATTCACTATTCAAAATGACACAAAATCGCAGAGTTAAGAAGCATCCTTCTTGCACTCTTGTAGAGGATCAGGCCACGAAATTATATTGTTGTCACCCGAGTTAAGATGGCGTTCTGTCTTAGAGATACAACAGCTGTGGTTGTCTCATATCTCTTTTACCCAAAAATTACTTAAAATCACCACCGAAATTTTTGGGAGTGGAGATACACCTTCAGTTGTTGCTGCCACGGTGATCACTGAAACTCCAACTATTGCTTATATCTATGATAAGATAAACCTTCAAAACAATAGTAATATAAGCCTTTAGACACTGAACTTCAACCGTTGCGCCACTGAAATTTCCTCAGTACCTTTGTTGCTGCGAAAATTCGGATTGTTTTGAAGCTGCAAGATTCGACTATGTGTTGGTAAAACCACAAGACAAGTCCAAAACCGGACTGTCACTTAGCAAGAAGAAAACAAAAAAAATTATTTTCTCCTGATAAAACTCGATCTATGGCTACCTCAGTTCATGACCTCAGTCCAAGCTCAGAAAATCCTCCATCATTGGTTGCAATTTGATTGTGAACAAGCGTGTGTTTATATAGCCTTTGGTGTCGACAAAAGAGCTAGAAGTGGGGCTGATTTTAAGGTCAATAAAGTGTTTTTATTATTTTGTATTTTTCTTTTTGTTTTTGTCATTCTCACTTCCTTAAAGAGCCAACCTTGCCATTCAGGGTTTGTCCACAAAAACCATCAAGGTCACCATGTGTGAGGATAAGCTCCACATCATTATCAAAGATTATATGCCAGCACCAAGAGTTGCTTCAAGTCTCAAGGGATTCATCAAGGACCAAGGACCCAATAATCAAGGTGCCATATACACGAGCTTTAAGAACTCAAGCCCATCATCGTCAAGTCCATCATCAATCATCATCAACAAGCAACCAAGTGTGTCCAACTGTCCAAGTGCTTTCATGCCACCATATATGTGGGTGCCAAGCCTTTCTCATGCCTTAGGACCATCTCCAATATTTCCAATACCCCATGACCACATCATCTCCTTTAATTGTATAAGTACCATTAATTCACCAAGTGTGGATCCAAGGACTTCTTCAAAGGCTTCTTTATCAAGCAAGAGGCTTCATGGACTTCTTCAACCACATAAGAGGACCTCTAGGGGTCAAGATCCATCATGCCACCTCCTGTGGGGTTGCCAAGTCTTCTCCTACGGTAGCATGACCCCATCAAAGCATAAATGACCACAAAATGGGTCATTAATGCTTCTTCAACCCAACAAGGGCTTCTCCATCATCTATAAGGGCTTCAGCACCATAACCAAGGTCTTCATCATCATTAGCAAAGTCTTAAACATCATCTACGAGGAGTGACTCCAAGATCCAATCATGTGGGTTCAACGACCTTGCAGGACTCCACAAGGTGCTCCAAGGCACAACCCATCTCTTTAAGGGATCCAAGGCACTGGATGTGAGGGTATTGGAGCATCCATACCTGTGCACTGCAAGAGAGACTTGTGGCATCAATGACTACCTGTGTGGCTACTGCAAGTCCCTTGTTGCCATCAATGACAAGTCAATCAACATTTTGCATATCACAAGTTTTCTTCCTTTTGGAAGAGCTACAAGATCCCAAGTATCATTCACCATTAAGGAATGATATTCTTCATGTTGCTTGCCAATTTGGGTTCCCTGGAGCTTCTACAAATGTCTCTGGATCATGATTGTCTGAAACGTAAGCTAAAGGAGAAGTGGCTCACTAGAACCAAGAATGTGTTTGCCATTGTTCTCAAGGATCACTACAAATATCACCAACCACTTCGCATGTTGAAAAATCCCATCGAGGAAGTGGTTGTATTGGTGCAACTAGAGGAAAATGAACAGGATGAAGTATATTTCCATCCTCAATGTCATCATCAAAAACCAGAGTAGGAATGTTGTCAAGGAAGTTGGGAGTAGAAGATGGTACAAGCATCAAAGATAGTTTGCAGGCCACAAATGGCACAAACGCTCGAATTAGGCTCATAGGCCAAGATATTTTCATCAAATTGAACATCTCTTCTAATAAATATATCATGAGAAATTTGATGAAGTCTATAACCTTTGACATCTTCATAATATCCAACAAATATGCACTTTCACTTTTAGGCTGTAAGTATTCCTATTTTTCATCGCGAATATGATCCCATGCTTCACTACCAAAGACATAGAAGTGACTTACATCTAGTTTCATTTACTCAATGCTTCTTTTGGTGTGATACCTTGTAAAACTTTAGTGGGGGTGTGATTAACTATGTAATTTGCACAATTTATGGCTTAAACCAAAAATTGAAGACTTAGTCCCTTAGCTTGGAGCATACAACTAGCCATTTATTTTAAAGTGTGGTTCTTCCACTCAACAACACCATTTTGTTATCATGCATATTGAACAATGTGTTGTTGGATTCCATGTTTAGTGCAAAAAGTAGTGAACTTGTTGTTAACATATTCTCTCCCATCATCAGATCTTAACTTAAGAATTTGATGACCAAATTGTTTTTAAACAAGGGCCTTATAGGGAAAGAACATGTTAAATACTTTGTTTTTAAGTTTTAGGAAATAAACCCAAGTGTGTATAGAATAATCATCATCATCAATGAAGGTTAAGAAATATTTGAAACTAGAAAATGAAGCAAATGGAAGAGGACCACACAAGTCACTATGCACAAGCTACAAGACGGTCAAGGCATGCCAAGAGGCACATTTGTCAAAACTGTCCCGATGATGGTCTCCAAGTACACAACCGAAACAAACACCATCCTTGTAAGATACTATCGGAAGATCTGTCACCATATTTTCTTTGCATAGTTGTTGCAATGAACGATAATTTAAGTGACCAAATCACTCATGCCAAAGTTTGTTCAAGTCATTGCTATTAGCAACAAAAACAAAGAAAAAAGGTAATGACCCAAAGTTGTTAAATTTGTATAACCCAGTAATATCATCAACAATTCTAGTGGCAAGGACATGCTTAAGATATTTGAAATCCATGATTACAACTTGCTAAGGTGTAAATGTTACAGTCGTACTTTCACCATAATAAGTAATTTGATAGATCGGCAACAAATTGCACGAAATTCTTGGAACACATAGTACATCATTAAACTGACCATCTTCTACTTGAATTTTTCCAGATCCTACAATACTAAGAGAGTTATCATCACCAACAAATATTTGTTTGGTTTACATATATTCATAGTAGAAAATATGGCTTTATCCTAAGCCATATGATAAGATGTTCGAAATGTTACATCCCCAATGACCTCAATGGCCTATTGTGACCACAAGGGATCTTTTTTTTCCTTTCTACTTCTGATACCAAGACATTACTATCTAAGATTGATTTATTTTACTACTCAACAAATTACGCCATCAAATCTCAATACGCTAAGAATAGCTCTATGCACACAATACTCTAGTCCATATGTGATACTGCATAAACTAATTTAACCTCATGCACTCATGTGCTTATCAATTCCTTTATTAAACAACTTAATTGTACACGCTAAATTAGACCGTTGTGTGACCTATCGTATGGCTTCCTTTAACCGTTGCATGACTATTAGTGCACAGATGAACCATCGCATGGCAACTTATCTTGCAATGACAAGTCACTAGTTTCCTACAGAGTTAGCACTACATACATAGAGGGACATCATATACATACAATCAACTATATGCAAGCAATTCATGATGTGCAATATCATATATTCAACACTTAGCAAGAATTATGTCTTATAACTAAGCAATACCATATTCACCACTGCTGCTTTCGACATGCATCTTCATCAATTATGAATAACATGCATACAATGGAAATGAATAACAACAATGAAACATCAAAGAACATTTGTCTTGAATGAAGCTTCTCCAAGCAACTAATTATCATCAAGTGAAACATTCCACCCAACCGTAGGCACTCTATCTAGCATATACTCTTTTTGTTAAAAGGCCATCCCTACGTTGAGCATTATTAGCTCAAGGAAAGGGGAAATATCCAACGCTCTTTCTCACAGTCAAATAGGCACAAGGTCACAACTAAGCCAACATCTGCTAGACTCTCAGGTTGTTACAAACACACAAACTCAATTCTCAATCCAAGACAACCTCTGTTGGGTTAATAGGTTGTTGCAGGTACTACAGAAGATATGCTATCTAGTGAATGACCACATAGTTACAAGCACCTTGTGCATATTCGGTTAGCTTGGGATCCACAATTCCTGCCCCATGCAACACTAAGAAGGTACCCTTTCGCTGCTCAATGGTCCCTTAGATGTCACCTTCCTCCAAGTACTACAACAGTGTGTGCATAGAAATACCACCCAAACCTCGTTATTCCGCTAGGAGGTCACAGCCTTTACAAGTCTCTTAGTCAGTTCCACACTCTACACCATTCTAGTACTCAATACCAACAATCAACCTCGCACAGACTCGATTAGTTTGGGGTCCACAATACCTTCCTCACATTACACCATGCATGTGTTATTCCAGTGTGTGCATAGAAAGACCACCCAAACTCCTCTATTCCATTAGGAGGTCATGCAACCGTTATTGTATTCCAATCCACTCGATGCTCAACACTCTATTCACTCTTCAGGGATCACAACAAATCAAGTAAGACAAACTGTCAGATTTGGTTTACCTCCAGAACCATAGACGCCTCGCATAAACTCAGTTAGCTTGGGGTCCACGTTACCTATCCCACAAAACAGTAAGAAGGTACCCCTTCACCACTCAATGGTCTCTCGGGCATCACCTTCCTCAAAGTGCTATACCAATGTGTGTGTAAAAAGATCACCCAAACCCAAATATGGTGTACCTCCATAACCATACACGCCTCGCATAGACTCAGTTAGCTTGGGGTCCACGTTACCTACCCCATACAACAGTAATAAGGTGCCCCTTCACCGCTCAATGGTCTCTCAGGAATCACCTTCCTTCATGTGCTATACCAATGTGTGTGTAGAAAGATCACCCAAACCCTAGATAATCTACCTATAGGCTTTGTTTTCTTAGGGCTTACAAATCTTGGTTGCACGCAACCAATAGATCCAAGAATTTACTCTGGTCGGTATCAATTGATCACTCTGATATAGCAAGACTAACAGACGAATACACTCAAGTTGGCATCAACAATAATGAACTAGGATTTCCAGGTGCACATCTAAGGATAGAAAACTTCCCACACTGCTAAGACTTACTTAGACACTTTCAAGAACCGACTGGGTCACACGAATATTCAACATAGATTCAAGGCACATGGGCACAAACTAATAGCTTGGGAAATTCGATACCATTCTAATGTCTAGATCAACGGGGGAACGCATAGCAATTGCAGTCTCCAACTTCCTCTTTGACTCACAGTCATGACCACAAACCAAAGCTTAGATATACTCCACTTTGTTGTTATTTAGGTTAGGCTTCCTCTCAAGCAATTGTCGATTCTTTCTCCACAAGTGAGAATGATAGATTGGTCGATGAACAATGATGATTAGATTATCCCCTCCACTCAAGACAAGGAAAGATAGATACACCCGTGATGAGTAGAGTCACTTGACCACTTAACTGATTATCTGATTGACAGACTAACTAACATACTTACTGACACGTTTACTGCACCATCCCCTCCAACTGACAAGAAATTTAATGATGACTCCAGTTCGATTGGTTGCTTACCCAATAAGCAACTCCCATTCCTAGTTCTGCAGGGCGACTGACACAAGGACTTGACACTCGTATGCCATAGGGAAACTCATATCCACACCTTCATTTCTCCAAGGTAATAATTTCCTCAACTACCTTCCTCTTGGAAGCATTAAACGATTGGGGTGCATAAGTCAATCTGACATCTTATGGCTCCTCAATCCTCCCTAGGATACTTGGCTCCCATCTATTGGCTTCATGGATTCATACATCCCTCCCTAACCTTGGGATAATCACGCACCTTGCTCTTGTTATCTTACACAACCAGTTTTGGATTTCTTTATTATTATTATGCACATGTACATCACATTTACAATGCTACTACGCTTGACCAACGCATGGTTCTCTAACCACCTTACTTGTTGTTATACACATATCTAAGATGTCCATGGTGGGGCCTTTCTCTTGAGCGGCTTCTCTTCATGTTCCATCAATTATATCAACAATATTACATCATTTACATAGTTTATGTCAAGGGTCAAAACTAGGGATATTACACCATAATCAACGAGCCACTCATTCAAAGAAGAAGATGCATTAAAGGAAAAACCAGAAGCACAAAGTGCATGTCGTTGAGATGTATATTTTGGAGAAAAGTCAAGGTGGATGTTGTGCTTCTTCATTGTTGTTTCTAAGATTGGCATCTTCTTGAAAGATTTAGATTCATCATGATTATCTTTCCCACAAAAGTTGCAATGACTCTCAGTCTTCTTACCTTTTGATTTGGTTCCTTTGTCATTTTTGTGTCATTTTTGGAAGGATGAGCTAGCTGAGAGGGTTTGAGACCCTTGTTTTGCTTATTATTGTGAGAACATTGCTTGTTAGGATGCTTGGACTTATCTTTCAATTGGGCCACTAAGGCTTTGCTAGATGTCTCAACATTGCTTATTACTCCAAGATGCATGAACTTATCTTGTTCTCTAATCAGGGAATCACAAAAAGATTCAAGAGTGGGCTATTTATATTGAATTGGATTCAAAGATTATTTCATGGAGTAAAAGGTAGATATAAATACAAAATAGGCATGTCCAAGCTTGGAAAGAATATGGAATATACAGTGCTTGTCTATCCTTCTCATGTCGCATTCATCAAGTAAGAGTCTAAGGGTCTTGTACTTAGACATATAGTCTTATATGCAAGAGAAATCACTTGGAATTAAGGTTCCAACTTATTTTCAAGGCTATGGCCTCGAATTTCATTGTCATTACCAAACATAGTTTTTGACTTTTCCCAAGTTGTTTCAGGATCATCATTCCTTGAAGGTGGAATCTTAAGTCATTAGAAATGGACATTCTGATTAATCCATGAGCCCTCATCACATTTATTGGGCCATTTGATTTTTATCGTCATCATTAGATTCGGTTTCTTTCCTTGAAGTAATCCAATAAAGTCCCCT
Organism: Pseudotsuga menziesii; assembly: GCA_001517045.1. NCBI lineage: Eukaryota > Viridiplantae > Streptophyta > Pinopsida > Pinales > Pinaceae > Pseudotsuga > Pseudotsuga menziesii. Next base: position 887,131 of record LPNX010197428.1, on the reverse strand, counting down.
ACTTTGTAGAACATCATTCATACAAACTTCCCATGAGAAGTACTTGGAGTTGGTAAGCAACAATATATCACATGGGGCGGCCATACTTGAATATGTTGGCTTCAAAAACAGAAACTAATGGTCTAGATGCAAAGATATAAAAATAGGTTATTTGAAAAAAAATGACACTAAAAACGGACTCCAGATGAGGAAGTTATGTCATTTTTAAAAAAGGAATAAAATGGAACCAAAGCGCCACGTAGCAGACAAAGGTTAATCCACAATGTAAAGACCAAAAAAATAGTAAAGAATCCCCCCCTAACTGTCATGTCCCCACCCTTCTACCGGCAAGAGGACACGACTATAATGCTAACAATCTGGACAAACTAGCCCCATGAACGTAATAATAAAATCGCAGTGAAATAAAAACACACACAAATGCATAATTATAAAATACAGCGCAAGCCAACTACATCTTGTTCAAACATTCACAGCATTCAACATGTTCATCATTTATCATTAAGCAACAAATACCATTGTAGATATAAATAGGCAAGAGATAGACAAGAATGCTTATCTTAACAGAAGCGCGTCCCGCAACCAGCTACGTCGCTGCAACATTCCACCCAACCATAGGCCAGTGTGCTCGTCAATCGCTCAGCAACACTGCCACCCCTGAGCTGGGCATGATTCCACAAGGAATAAGGGAAACACTAGCAAGCTCACACGTAGCTAAGGATACACAAAACTCAGCGAAGCCAACACAGTTGGGTTTATCAGGCTAACAAGGAGATGGGAAAGTTGGCTGCTAAGCTAGTGAGCTCAATCCTATAGCTATGGACACCTACACCAAAACTAGCATGACTTCTAAAACATCCACACACACCCAACACAAGGAAGCATCCCCTTCTCTGCTACATAGTCCCTCGGGCTATGCCTTCCCTTCCCGTGCTATTCAGGGGGTGTAAAGAAGAAAGCCAGCCCTCTAGTTCTGTCTGTGAGGCTCCTGCACACACTAGGTTTATCAAGCAGGCTCAAACCCCATTTCAACTCCAAAAACAGTTCAACCAAAACAGCAGAGGCATACACAACAATTTCCAGATCTGGGATTGATGAAAATCGACTTGGGAGCCAAAAACGAATTTGCAGATGGGTAAAACAACCCCTTTGCAGCAATTCAGATTCCAGATTCATTTATGGCCCTAACGTGGCAAAAACGAACTCAATCGACACCCAAATTCATGGCTCTATTTCCCCCATTGGTTGTACAACTCTGAACACGAAATTCCCCAACCGTGGAGAGGTGGAAACAACACAAAAACGCCCAGGAGTGATCCCAACCACTGAACATTAACAAAAACACTTCCCGACCCTAGGAAAAATGAAGAACACAACAAAGAACATGAATGGTGAATGCCAGGAGCTCCAAAATCGTGGGGAAGACCAAAAACATGAATAATTTCACACACAGCAAGTTTTGGATGCCTAAGAGAGCTCACGTGAAGGAAAACATGCCAACGTGAAAGCATGGTAGAATGGCCTACATTTTTTTGTTTTTGCTTGCCCACGGAATCAAAATGCGTTTCCCAAAAACTGATGGCTTCTCCAATTCAAATTTGGGTTGTCATACCTTGCCCATCCCATGCAATAACCAACCCAACCAATTTATGGCAGTAATAAATGATTGGGTGAATGAGACAAGAAAGGTAGTTGACTGTTTGATGGGTTCTCCCTCTGACATTTGGCTTTTCCCCATTGACCCCAAAGGTTCGAATATCCCCCCCCCCCGCCCTTATCCTTAGGAAATCATGCCCCTTCTCATTATTGTTGCATTGACATAGCTAGTTGTGGGTTTTTAATTAATTGCATATTTACATGATAATTTAAAATCGCAACATGTCTGGCTAGCACAAAATACCATCGACACCAATTTAATCGCCGAAACATAAAACGATAATCCATGGTGGGGTTTTTTCCTGTAGCTCCACACCATGATTAATTACAATATGTACATCATATACATTCAATGCAAACGAGGTCAAAACCGAGGTGTTACACTAACTAATTTTTTCTATAAGCTCACGTTTACAAACAAGTTGCTTCAAAAGAAGTGACCCACTTTTATAAAACAAGTGGGAAATATTTTTTACAATATGGTTACTTTATAACTTAAAGTTACATGAACTTTTACAATAAGTAACAAAAATGACATGAACCTTAGGCCTCTTACTTTTTAAACTAACTTTTAACCAAGTGAGCTAAGCAAAATATTTAGTAATATAATGAAGGAGAATGGGGATGTCGTCGTTAGTGGTGTTATTGTTGGGAGAATATGCCTATTGAAAAAACCGTGCCTTTTTTCGTGCAAGGCACTTTAAACAAAAACCCAAAAACCAAAAACAAAATTCTGAAACTAAAATGTTTAAATTTGGGGTTAGTCCTTGGTTAGCCTTCCCAGAAATGCAAGTTTTCTAATTGTTTATGATTTACCGAGTTTGCATAAAGCGCATGGCAAAGAGCATATGCAGCAAAGAAAACCCTTTCCACTTTGTTTTTATTTGTCAAGTTTGCACAAAGTGCACAACAAAGAGCATATGCAGATTGAAAAAGGTAGCAGATCGGGAATAAAACAAAAACCAAGCAGAAATATGAAAGAATACAAGAAAAAAAATTAAAAATGCGTAGTTGTAAACAATATACATCCGAATTTGATAAAATGATCGTATCTTGGACAAATAGAAACCTTTTTCAGTGAAATGAAAAGTGTTTCCAATTGAAAACAACACTCTGAACACAATGGAACACCTCTCACAGCCCATAAATGCACTAAAATATCAAAATGGGAAAATCATTCATGGCCTCACCAACAACGATTCAAGATTTAGATCATCAATGGAAGCAGAACTTTATGAGCGCTTGATACTTTACCATCACATGATACTTCCAAAAGATCAAACGTCTTGAGTAATTGCTCATACAAACAGATCAAAGATCAACATGCTGATGTTTTCACATGGTTTAAAAACCCTCAAGAAAGAAACACTCCATGGCCCCGACCAAATAGCTACTTGAGGCATTATTGTTATGCAAAGAAAATAATATTACAAATAAGCTTCTCATAATCAATCAACTTGCAAATGACTCTCCATGCTCTTTAAATAGAGATCATGGATCAATTGGTTATTAAGCCACAAATCAATGGTCATAAGATCGAGGAGAAGATGAACCACCGGACCACTCTATGTCAAGAACATATTGTGAGCATTGAATTACATATATACAAATGCATACTAAAGAAACACAATTTGCGTAACAGATATATTAGAACAAGTTCATCTTAACTAACTCCTAAGCGTCTAAATATCTTAACACTTCCATCTAAACAGGTTATTCATCAAGTTTTGCAAATTATGATTATCTTATTTCTTCTTCGATTTCTTATCAAGATCATTAACATTCCATTGTAGATCGCACGGGTCACCTGAGGAGTTGGCATGTTGTTTGAGCTTGTGATTTTGCTCAATCTTCGTATGAATTTGTGGGAATGCCCAATTGTATCCATGGCCAAGAATTCCAACTTTTTGAGGCATTGATGTGTGCTGCTTCAATATAAATTTGTTTCTAGCTCCATTAATGTCCAAACTAGCCATGAGTGTATGAAAATTATTCATGTAGTCATCCACTGATTGATAATGGATTTGGCGTAGTTGTTGCCACTTCACGTACTAATCTCCTTGGTATTGATAATGGATAGAATTTGCTATGCACCACATACATGAAGTAGCCTCATGTAGCGATGAACTCACCACACTCTTCACACTACTAGTTGTGTGTTTCTCACAGAGCCTTGGTGATCATAGACATCTTCATGGTTGATAGTTTGACCTTCTCTACATCACTAAAGTTGTCAACATTCAAATTTGTTTTAAGCATGCTAAACCACTCGTTAATTGCTTTGGGATCAATCATCCTTTCAAACAGGCTGATATTATGATCAACCTTTTCATGATCAATATTCACCTTGAAGGGATTCCTACCACCAAATGGTATGAATTTGAATTGTGTGGATGTGGTTGCTGCAATTTGGGACATGGATCTTTGCAAAAACTCTGCTAATTGGTCGAACATTTCCCCACATTGCTCTTAGAGTGCTTCACCTATCATAGACTACACAATACTTGTAGCTTTGACACCCATGGAATTGGCTGAGTTATTGATGATGAGTGAGATAGTAGTTGCAGATGACAAATGAAGCCATATAGAAAAAGCATCTAACCTATAATACCATTGAATAGGTCTAGAGTAGGATGAATTCCCCAACTATGCATTGTTCTTCAATCTACCTAGAGATTGGTCGAACTATGCAACTTGGTCATGCTAAGCCAAAGAAACAAAACATGTTGAAATTGAAGAGTGTCACAAAGGCATGATTACCATGAATAGTAATCAAACCAAGCAGAATCCAATGTTATTAAGCAATACAAGTGCTACACAATTTATTAAATGAGAACTGCAGAGGCAATTTAATACCAAGTGCTCAAGTGAGGAGTAACCGAAAAAGTACATGCACAAAATGTGAAGAACCAATGTGTTGTAGAATACAGTAAACAAACGCATTATAACCACATAAGAGCTTAAGTGTGATCACTTGGAACATATTCTGTAACTTATTTATGTGGCTCAACCATAAACCAAAGAGACAAATCAAACCAAAATACAAGGGATTGCTCAAATGTGCATATTAGTGGCAATAAATAAATGAGCCACAAATATTGGGAAGCATTGAAGTGTTGTGAGAAGTTGTAACTCTGATCGTATGAGAGAACAACCATGAGTTTGACATTGCAAATATTAAAATCTAGGAAAGACAGAGAGAGAGAGAAGAGGAGAACCTAAGATGAGCATAATCTTAGGCATGGAAATCATATGAGCTAAGGAACGCACGGTCTCACCCAAAAAGGCAAGCAGGATGATCCTCCAAACAATAAGATATTACTAACTTGTATTATGATTTCGAGTTGAAAGTGATGCATTAGATTGTGTGTTGATGTATATCAGTATAACCGATGCCATGCAGTCCGGACATTGGCACAGGATCAATTACGCATTGTAAGCTAGGTGTTGGTCAAATGCATGCAAATAAGTGCAAGCACAAAAAGAAGAATGCTGTAGTCACGCATGAGGGAGGGATCGAGCATGGCAAGACCTAAAGAAACTGTAACACATGTTCTTTCAAGTGTGCTAAAAGCTGAAAGGGGCCTCTGACAAAAGCATGACTATGCACAAATCAAGTATAGATAACAGCGTATGAAAACATGTAAAATAAAGAGTATTAGAATAAAACATAAAGCATTTCCTTTCATGTGAGCTAAGCTAGTCCTATACATGTAAGCTAAACTAATCCCATACTTAAGCATATAGGAGATCCATCATACCAAAACATATAAATAAATTCACTAAATTATTAATCAGTATAAAGATCCCAACAAAATATGAGCACCCTATGCCACAACAACATATCAGGCGTTGGTTCTTAATACATGAGAAACTAATCATCATCAAAAAATTCCATTTCTAGCAGAAAAGAAATGTCACAGAGAATTCAAAAACTGCAGCTAAAAATGACAAATAATAAAAATGGACAGAACATATTCAAAACAAAAGAAGCATATATAATACACCTATCAGCCATGGAGACTTAAAACCAATGGATCCACCATAAAATGTAAATATTCACAGGGCCCAACTTTATATAAAGTACACGCAAAGTAAATCATCAAATTTACATCTGGTTTGCAGAATACATCAAAATAGTCCATTGCAAACAGGCATAAAGCTTCCCACACACTTTTACAAAGAAATGTGCAGCATACTAGGTGCAAAACATCAAAATCCTTTTAACTTGATTTCTAAGAATATATTCATATTTGTTCCTTCTCTTCGTGAACACTGTCTGTCCTCTGTTCAACTTTCTGGGCATTTGCCTGTTTCTCCTCTTGAACACCATCTGTCCGCTGTTCATCTTTCTGGACATTTACCTGTTTCTCTTCTTGAGCACCATCTTTCTGCTGCTCCATTTGCACATCATCCGCCTGTTCCTCTTCTTCGGCACCATCTGCCATATGCCTCTTTCAATGAACATCATCAGAGAATACAAGAATTTCAAAGAAATTTCAGAATAAGTACATATTAAATTGCTTTAAATGTGTGCTCAAAAACAGTATCTATGGTAGAAACAACAGATAAAGTTAGGTATTGATGAAACTTAATGAGGCAAGAATGACATCTAGATGTTGGCCACTGGACACATATACAGTTTCATATTATGGTGACAGATAAATGACACAAAATAGAGGGACATCTTTTGTCCCAAAGAAAGGAACACCAAAACCTAAAGTTTAAAATATATTCCATCACCATTAACAAACTTGTTAAACACTGGGAAAGCAGCTACCAGTTGGAAGCAAGACTCAAAGAGAACCTAATTACTCACTGTCAAAATCAAACTAGAGCATGGTCTCAATCAAGATGCTAAAAGGTCAAAAGCCTCGAAAATGAACCAAGAGATGGGACTTCTTCTGACCAAGAAAACAAAACAAAGATGCATCCATGTGTAGCTTTTCAATTATAAACCTTTTCAATCTTCAGTCCATAACAAAGAATCAACCATGTATGCTAATCAGGATTCAGAACATAAAAATACTGAGCAGGAAAATTGATCTGTATGCACTTTTTGCTAAAAGGATGCCATTTGGCCATGAGAAGAAACAAATACAAAAATCAGCCAAAAGCATGCCCTATGAAATGTTTTCAATGAAGCTGTTCAAGGACTCCGGTATAAATTTAAAAAAAAAAGACAACTGTATAAGCACGCAGAATAAAAAAGGTCCTGCATCATAGCAGGAACGAAAGCTGTTATAGCCAAGGTTTTCTGAACCCCGAGAAAGTATGTAAATGACGTTAAAAATGCCAAGGTATAAATTGTGGTTGCAAGGAGATGCTAAGAGTCTTCAATCCATCAATATCCGTCATGTGCACATAATAAAAGTTAATTGGGATAGAACTGGGAAAGTCCCTGGTGTTTGAAGATCCTACTGCCCAAAATTGAAATGGGGGATGGGATCACAAATGTTTTATGCTTTTTAAGCGCTTCCAGATAAATGCCCCGAGAGGCTGCTGCAGTGTATAATATGTACTTTTAGCAAAGATTAAAATAAAACTTTAATATAAAAATCTAAAGAGAGAAATAATTACAGCAAGCACCAAGGTCTTATAGCCCAGCTGCCTGACCTCTGATGAGGCAACAATAAGTTTAACTAAAAAAATTGAATAACTAAATCATGGCCTATGTCAAAGAGTAAATCTCGGACACCATATACTCCAAAAGGACTTCGTTCTCTGGTGGGTTTGGGAACTTCATCGGCATTGAACAAATTTGCAATAATTTTAGGAAGAAACATACAAGAGCAACTAAAATGGCAAACCTACTGTGTGTATTACTATTTAGTATTTAAGCCATACCATATCCTTGTCCCATAACATGAAAAATTAACACAAATGGGGGAGCTATGCACGTTCCTTGAAATTATTGTAGTGCAAACATGCTATATTCTAGAGATATATATCCACAACTATTTTATATTCCAAAATTCATCACGTTGCTAGCATGCTAAAATTCACTGAAATTGTCTTTTTTGCAGACTGCCCAGGAAGCTGAGGATAGGTCCTCATAGATAATTCTTCGAAATTGAAAGGTGTATTAAATTATGGACATAAATTGAGAAGAATCAATATACCCCTTTGAGATGATCAAATATAATAATATTGCATTCCAGATATAGAATGAGAAGAATCCATATATCTCTGTTAAGTTCTTGCAAGATAAGAATGTAGATTGAGAAGAAAGTATATAGCTCTATGGAGGGATTCGAGGATAAGAACCCGAATTGAGAAGACCAACACATCACACTACAGGCCTTGCAAGAAGCTAGACGTTACAAGCAAACCTCAGCAGCCATGCCAATACTGGATCCTATAACTCTATATGCAAATAAAACGGATCATTTTCTGTTATTTTTCTTTTCTCTGAATAGAAAGCTTAGAAAGTAAACCTTCATCACCGCATTCAGCAAAATTTAAGCTTGAAATTCAAAATTCGCCAAACTTCATCGGAATTTGAACCTAAAGCAGAACTTTAAGCCTAATTCAAAATTTCAAACTTCCAGGCGAATTTATTCAAATTCAATTTTTAAAGGGAAAAAACAAAAACCCTAATTCACATAACGAAACCTTAACTCTAAAAATTTTAACAAGATATATCATCTTTTAGAAATATATGTTTATTGTTGGTATGCAATTATCATTTTTATCATATCTGTTTAATGAGCGCATGGAATTTTATTATAACTTATATTTAAACCTTGAAAATTTTGAATAATAGTTTCATGAACCTAATGCCGAATTTTATCACATAGTTTTGCACTGCTGAACTTTATCCAAGCCTCGTGGTCACCAAACTCGAACACAAACTCTGACTTTAAAGTAAACAAAGGAGCCAAACTTGACCTGTTGGGGATAAGATAAGATCATTTTATTAATGTCCAACAAATGACCACAAAAGTATGTGAATGGGACTAAATGAATACAATCAGTTTAATACATGGGGGTGCAGAAGCAGCTCTTAAAGTTATGCTAAACAGAGCGAATTATCTAGCTTGTGCTTGTGCTTATTGGACTTTGAGCACTGCAAGAGCACCTGCCTTCCAATATGGATAAATGTCAATGGGGTCCGGATTTTATGCTAAACAGAGTTAACTATCTACCTTGTGCTTGTGCATAATGGACTTTGAGAAATACAATAGCACCTGCTTTCTAATATGGATCAATGTGAATGGGATCAGGATTAAATTTGATGAGGCTAATGGATTACTGAGCTGTCCACTAGGATTCCATTCTTGATGTAGTGTGCCCCGCCCTGAAGGCAGGAAGACTCTAGGAATGAGACTGGAAGATGGTGCATATTGGATTTTGAGCAGTTTGAGTGTGTCTACTTTCTTTAAGCAGCCCACCAGATTCCATTTTTGCTGTATTGTGTTCTTCCCTAATGGCAGGAGTCTGAAAGGGAAGAAGCTGGGTGAATGTGCATATTGAATAATAAGCAGTCCACCATGATTATTCTTGATGTAGCGTACCCTACACTAATGGCAGGAGTCTCAAAGGAGTAAGGCTGGGTAATGGTGCATATTGGATACCAAGCAGTCCACCAGGATTCCATTCTTGCAGTATTGTGACCTACACTACTGGCAGGAAGTCTCAAAGGGATGAGGCTGGGAGATTGTGCACGTTGGATTTTGAGCAGTGTGGATGTTTCTACTTTCTAAGATTAATCTGTCCACCAGGATTCCATTTTTGATGTATTGTGCGCCACTCTAAACACAGGAAGTCTCAAAGGGATGAAGCTGGGAGATGATGCAGTTGGATTTTGAGCAGTGTGAATGTGTCTAGGGCCTAGGCTCTACTTCTAATATTAAGCACCCCACCAGGATTCCATTTTTGCTTTAGTGTGTCCTGCCCTAATGGCAGAAGTCTGAAAGGGATGAGGCTGAGTGATGGTGCATATTGGATACTAAGCAGACGACCAGGATTCCATTCTTACTGTAGTGGGCCCTACGCTAATGGCAGGAGCCTCAAACCAATAAGGCTGGGAGATGATGCATATTGGATACGAAGAAGTCCACCAGGATTCCATTCTTGCTGTAGTGTTGCCTACAGTAATGGCAGGAAGTCTCAAAGGGATGAGACTGGGAGATGGTACATATTGGATTTTGAGCAGTGCAGGTGTGTCTGCTTTCTATGTTTAAGCTGTCCATTAGGATTCCATTCTTGATGTAGTGTGCCCCACTCTAATATCCGGAAGCTCAAAGGGATGAGGCTGGGAGATGATATATTTGGATTTAGAGTCGTGGGAGTGTGTCTACTGTTAAGCAGTCAACCAGGAATCCATTTTTGCTGTAGTGTCCTACCCCAATGGAAGGAGTTAGAGATGGATGACGCTGGGAGATGGTGCATTTGGGTTTTGAGCAGTGCGAGTGTGTTTACTTTCTAATATTAATCATATTAATCAGTCCACCAGGATTCCATTTTTGCTGTCATGTGTCCTACCCTAAGTCAGAAAGGGATGTAGCTGGGTGATGGCGCATATATCCAAAGCAGTCCACCAAGATTCCATTCTTTCTGTAGTGTGCCCTACACTAATGGAAGAAGTCTCAAAGGGATGAGGCTGGGTGATAGTATATATTGGACACTAAGCAGTCCACCAGGATTCCATTCATGTTGTAGTGTACCAGGCAGTCGCACTAATGGCAGGCCTAAGGGATGAGGCTGGGAGATGGTGCATATTGGATTTTAGGCAGTGCGGGTTGTTTACATTCTAATAGTAAGCTGTCCATCGGGATTCCAATATTTATGTAGTGTACCGCACCCAGATGGCAGGAAGCCTAAAAAGGGACGAGGCTGGGAGATGGTGCATATTGAATTTTGAGCAGTGCGAGTGTGTCTACTTTCTAATATTAAGCAGTCCACCAGGACGAGGCATGTAATGTCCCGGTTTTGACCCCGTTGCATTAGATGTATATGATGTGTATATTGTAAATGATCATGGTGTGGAGTTAAAGGCCAAGACCCCACCATTGATCAGTCATGCTATGTTTTGGGATTTAAATTTTGTCACCGATTGAATATCGGGGCATGCGGCATATATTATATTGGTCATCATGTAAATATGCATCTATAATTAATTAAAATGAACACAACCAGCTACGGTCGCGGCAACTAAATCGAATGGGGCATGATTTTCCCAAGGATAAGGATGTGGGGGGGGATTTGTCAAACTTTGGCTAATAAGGGAAAATACCCATGTGTCTTCTTCCCTTGTTTTTCTCCCAACCACCTGCAATTAATAATGGCTGCCATTAGTTGAAGCAGTTATTGATTTTGGGAGTGGGGTAGCAGGACTGTCAGTCCTCACCCTCACGCACACTCCACCCACAGCAGTTGACTTCAGAATGGAAGGAAAAACCTTCACGCATACTTCACCCACGCACTGGAATTTCGCGTCCTTGCCATTGTTGCTCATCTTCACGCAGGGAATTTGTTGTTGTTACTCACGCACATCAAATTTCACGTCCTCTCAGCTGTTGTTGTTCACCCACGCGCCCAGGAAGAGCTGTTAGTTCCTCACGGGTTCTGGTTGTTCCTCTCACGCACAGGAATTTCTGGGTTTTACCACGTCATTCTTTCTCTACGAAATCGTGGATGCTGGGGCTGTCGAAATTTGGTATTTCTCTCTTTCTCTGTGTGGTCCTTATGTGTTTTCTCAGTGGTTCTGTTGCCCAGGACAAGGTGTATTTCTCCACGTTTGCTGTAAGCTGTACTCCCGGATACTTTTCGGCACTGTTCTTTTCCCACGTTGTTGGTTGTGTTGCCGTGGTCTTCCTTACATCTTTGGGGCTATTGTAATTTCGTTTGAGAGTCATTTTGGCCACGATAGGGCCAAGAATGACTCAGAATTCGTTTTCCCTGTTAAGCTGGGATAGCTAATTTGATTGCCGGAGTGCAATGTTTGGTCTTCGGACTGTGAGAGGAGCAGAGATGTTGGCTTAGATTTGCTTGATAAACCTGGTGGCTAGAAACCACACAGACAGAGCTAGAGGGCTGGCCTTCTTCTCCATCACCCCTGAATAGCACTGGAAGGGAATGCAGGGCCTGAGGGACTGTGTAGCAGAGAAGGGACTGATTCCTTGTGTTGGGTGTGTTTGGGTGTCTTAGAGGTCAGGCTAGTTCTGGTGTAGGTGTTCTTGGCTCTGTAATGAGCTCACCGGCTTAGCAATTTGCCTTCTCCAGCTCCTTAATGGCCTGATAAACCCAACTCTGTTGGCTTGGCTGTGTGTTTTGTATATTCCTGGCTATGTGTAAGCCTGCTAGTTCCCTTATCCTTGGAGAATCATGCCCAGCTTGGGGGTGGCAGCGCTACTGAGAGATTAAGGAGCACGCTGGCCTATGGTTGGGTGGAACGTTGCAGCGACGTAGCTGGTTGCGGATCGAGTTCATCATAAGATAAGTGATCTTGTGTATTTTACCTCTGCAATTCTATATTTACTGTTAATTAAAATGAAATGAACATGTTGAAAGAATGCATGTATGAATGCTGTTGGTTTCCGCTGTGTATGAGGATTAAATTGCATCTGTGCATGATAAACAATCCTGTGTGCATATTCTAGTTTAAATTCTCTTTCAGCATTCTGTTTTATGCAATTCTTAAGCCTGTACATGTTCATGGGCGGTTAGCCCGGGTGGTTAATGATTGAGTCGTGTCTTCCTTGCCGGTCGGAGGCAAGGGGACGTGACAAGGCAGGAATATCAACGAAATGAAGCTGAGTGGCGGTACATATTGGACATTAAACAGTCCACCAATATTTCATTCTTGCTATAGTCTGCCCTGCACTAATGACAGGAACTCTCAAAGGGATGAGGCTGGGTAACGGTTCATATTGGATACTAAACAAACAGTCCACCCGGATTCCATTCTTATTATAATGGGCCCTGCCTAAATGGCAAGAAGTCTCGAAGGGATGAGAATGGGAAATGGGAAAATTTGGATTTTGAGCAGTTCGAGTGTGTCTACCATCTAATATGTGTGCCCCGCTCCAATGGCAATTAGCAGGAAGTCCAAAACAGATGAGACCGGGTGACAGTGCATATTGGATTTTGAGTAGTGTGAGTGTGTCTATTTTCTATTATGCAGTCCGTTGGTCCAGTAACGAGATCAATAAAGGTCAATAGAGTATTAACTATTAAGCCGTCCTTTAGGGCTTCGTTCTTACTATGGTATCCCCCAGCCCAGTGGCATGGGTTTCAAAGAGATGAGTGATGCAAGTACTAAGTGACTCTGGACGAATAGTTACCCCAGAGACCTAGCAGCTAAGACCAAAGAACTATGTTTTGTTTGGTGCAGCAATCCCCTCCCCCGACAAAACAAAACAAAAAAACATCAGCTGCATCAATAGCAAGCTAGGGAAAGTGGTCGAGTCCAAACTATCAAGACGAACACTGAGCTAAATCAAAGCAGAGTGGGTTATACAGTGTTTTTCAAGGTTTGGTAGGGCATAAGGGTAAATAACCAGGTGGGAAATACAACTTCTTGGATTAACAGTTTGGAAGAAAAATATATGAGAGCGTAAAGAAAAACAGAAAATCAAAAAGTGGGCTGAGTGGGTGTTTTTACCTGATGATTGATCTAGATCCTCGGCAACGCCCTCCTCTTCTTCAGGCACTTCATGAAGAACAGCAATCTGATCAGGGGAAGGGGCAGCCTCAGTCTCCTCGGGGAACCTGACAACAACAACGGGGCAAACGCAGTGGCGAACGCAGTAATCACTGACACTCCCGAGCCTGCTCTTGCAATTCCTCTTGGAGGCCCCGAAGCCCCTGCTACCCATGATAACGGCATTGACACCCAGCCTCTCGACCTCGAGGCAGATCCTCTCCTTCATGTCATGGTCCTTAACGATGTGAATCTTGAAGGGAACGTTGCCCTTCACGAGAGGCTGAGCAAGGTCCGAGGCTTTGGAGGACGTGAAGGCATCGAAGTGATCTTCGAGCTTCTGATGGGATTCCTCGTCGGAGGTGTCGACGGAAAGGTCGATGGCACCCCAGTCGGCCCCGTAGAGAACGCTGGTCGGACGTACGTGGAGGAGAATTACGTTGTCGCCCGGTCTGAGATAGTTAGCCACCGCCCATTTCACGGCGAACGCGCTCTCGTCGCTCAGATCGACTGCGATGGCGATTTTCCTGTTTCCAACGTCCATAATTGTAGTCGTCGCTACAAACTTCCACTGCCCACCTCGAATTTATATGTATATATAACCACAATCGCTTCTGCAATGATCTCCAATACGAATGAACAGTTGTATATACAGAAAATATACAAACAAACAGATTGATAAGAATTTCAGCTCGGCTGTAGTCAGTTTTTCGTTTTCAGAAAAAGTGGATTTCTTTATGTCCAAGCATTCTCTGTTTCCGACATTTGTCGATCTTTCCGTTGATTACCGTTTTTTTAATAGAGAGAGACCCTACGACGAAGTTTCCAGATAAGTCTTAACTCTACTGTCAATGGCGTCGTGGTAAATACGACATCTAACTGCTATCAGAGACTGCGCGTCTATTCCGTCTATGTTTTGATTTTGACGGTAACAGTATGCACTCGCCGGCCGTCAAAAGTTGTTTTGTTCGAATGTTCAATTCTTCGAGGCATATACTCCTGAGTCCTCTGTTTGTCACGTTAAATACCGCACAATTTGTTCGTTTGGGATGCTGAGAAGTCTTCAACGGTATATTCGGCATCTCACGGGTTTATATTTAAAAAATAATAATAATAAAATTGAGGTTGCTCGGATCTCAATCTAACTGGACAAAATCCGTGATCAAATCAGTCCCACTTGCCCCATATGCTAGGATGATAAATGAGGGGATGATTTAAATTTAGAGGAAAGGTGCACAATTGAGTTAATATTTAATATTGATTTAGGTATGGTTTAATATTTAATTATGTAAGATAATTACTTGTTAATGTTAATGAATAACATTGACAATATAAAATTATGGAATTGACAATATGGTTCAAAACTTTTAATATAAAATTTTCGAATGTAATATTTTGTATGGATAAAAAAAACGATTTAATATTTAATTACAAGATTGAGAAATGAAAAATTTTAGAAGTAATTTTAAAACTTTTAGAAATAGGTTGTGTAAAAGTTTTGAAATGTCTCAATAAACACTCCATTATCATCACGGATAAAGGTTGTCAAAAAAAAAAATTAAATTAAATTATTTTTGTTAATTAAATTAAAATTAAAAAGAAAAAGGAGAAAATAGGTTAATGAAAAATAAAAGAAAATAAGTGAAGGGAAGTGGGTAACATATTAAACAAAGGTAAGAAGTTAACTCAGTAGAGAAAATAGACTTTAATTCACTTGGTGGATTATGGGTTTCGAAAGGTTAAATTTATTTTCGTGCTCTTGGTTAAAATTGTGGGAGTGTTTCTCAATTTCAAGTGCTTCTCTCATGATCCAAGATGAATAAAGAGGTTTTGATGTGAGGATTTTGGTTTTATCAAAGCAAATAAGATGTTTGACTTATGAGAGTGTTCTCCAATAGTCGACTTCGTAATGCAGTTGTGGACTCTCTCAGCTATGTGCTCCTTAAGACGGGCATGGAATGATCTTCTAGTTTGAACTATGTAAGATATGCCACATGAGTAGGGAATTTGGTACACTAGGCCAAGCATGGGGTCAAATTTATCCTTCACACTCCTAAATAATTATCTCAAGGTATTTTGGGGTTTGAAGAGGGTCTTAATATTCTTTTTGGTCAAGATCTTGGACATTTGGTCGATGATCTCTTCAATGAAAGAAAGGGAGATAAGGGCATGGGGAGGGGGTGGGGTTTCTAGGTTTCGCATGGATGACAGAGTGAAAGGCTTTTTTAATGTGGGAGATGGTATAGCCATCGGAGAGGAGGGCTTTTATAAGGTGAGTTTTTCCATTGTCAAGATGTTGACGGGCTGAAATTTGAATGGCACTAGTTACAAAGTTTTAAAGACTGCGGATTTTTGAGTTGGATGGTGGTGGGAACATGCATGAAGATGTCTATCGATATATGTATTTTTGCAAAAAAAATGATGGTATAGGGATCCCTTAGGAAAACAAGTGATAAGAATCTTTAAATTATTTGTTAATTATAATATTTTATAAATTCAAACCTTGTTGCCCACTATGCTCTGCTCACCCCCCTTCTCCTTTATGTGGTTACATGTTAAAGTCATTTAAGTTTGTTGGAGTGGTAGATAAATGAAGGCCCTTACACAACGACCTATGGTTTATGTGGCAACGACAACGTTCTAATGGTGATTCTTTGGCCCGACGAAGGTGTAGCGGTGCCTAGTGGTGGTGTGCAGTTTGAATGGCTTTGTGCAGTGATGTGTGTAAACGGATTCTGTTAATGGCTTAAATGTGATGATATTAACAGCGCGTTCCCCGTGGAAACAACAAAAGATGTTTTTAGCCCTGTTAGTAACATACGTGGTGATTTTGATTCAAGAGTTGTTGCCCACCATATGCAAGAGATTTATATGTTTTCCAAGTTTACACCAGATGAGAGATAAAGCCAAGTTGTCGCCATATGGCATCCACCCAACACGGGGACGGTACAGTACGCAGCAGAGTGGGTCTTTAGGGAGAGAGGCCAGATAGAGTCTTCTTTGAGAGGCTCAACGAATCATTCAAAAGAAGTTGTCTTTCACCTTGAGCCTTCACCAACAAGCCATGAGCCTTAAGCCAAGAGACAGAGGACAAGGGCCATTCACTTCGGAAACATATTGTGGAAACATAAGTATTCAACACCAGCCAAGCCGTGTCCACCTTCCAGAAGTAAAAAAAAGACTAAGCCTTTTAGCCTATTAATAATAATGATGTTACTTATGTCAATTCAAAATTTAAGGAGGAGCTTTACACTTTCCCGCATTGGGGAAGGAGCATTTTCCATGTTGAGTAGCATAGAAAATATATTTTAAGGAAGGAGCCATATGCAGCAGAAGCTGGAGCTTGATGGCGGGATGCCGCTGGAGATATTTAGTGATCGATTGAATACCTGGTTTGGAACAGACACACAGTTTGGGTAGATCAGATCCCTTTCAAAAACTCCCCCTCGTACTTCGAGGAAGCGGCTCATATCTCGCTCCTTCTCAATCACTGGCCTTAAATTCATTTTTAGAAACGACAAAAAGAAGTCTAATCAGGTAAAAGTGATTTTCTTTTATTTCAATAATATCATTTCAGGACTTTGGGCCTTAATACAAGAGCCTATAACCTGTAACCTTTAGCCCGTAACCTATGACTTGAACCTCTCAATATTAATTTGTAACCTTGCACCTATCAACTTTTGATTTCACCTTTGACTTAGCCTCGCATCCTACCTCCAGTCGGGAACCTGAAACATAAAAGCCTTTTGCCTGTAACCAGAAGCCAGAGAACCCTTTACCCCTGGATACTTTACTTTTCAACTGAAGCCTAGTCCCACCACAAAGACAACAGAAGACATTAGAAATACACCAGTCATAAAATGCTGCTGTTACTTATGTTGATTCAACATGAGAGGGGAGCAACAAAGTTCAATGTTTAGGATATGAGTCCAATCAATGAGGGATTTGAAGAGCTGGATGATGGAGGAGTCTTATGACTTATTATACTAGGATTAAGCCCACTAAGATAACCTGTGATAATCAATATTATTCTTGCCCTCCCATTGAGATAGATCTTATTTATGCTAATCAAAAGGAGGCCTAGGGAGTTACAACCAATAGGCCACAAGGATATAGCCAAGAAAAGTTGCTCGCTACCAACCAGAAAAATCAGTTTCTTTTCCCTACATCCGCAAGATGGAAATAAAGCTGCCAGCAATAGTAGTGTGGGTTAAATGATTCCTTAAAATCATGAGTTGTTATTATTATATGTAATAACAACTTAATCATTAGTGGGAGTTTGTCACCTGTAGTTAAAGCTCCCGCTCCCTCTATATAGAAATAAGTAAGGGAGTTCTTTGGCTTCTTCTTTCCCCTGGAGCTAACCCTTAGTTTAAGCCGGGACTTATTTACTTACGATATTTGGCCTACACTTATCAAAAAGATCTAATGAATTACGAGTTTGATCAATTTTGTTTAACAGAAAGATGGGTATTCCTTGCTTTTTGTCAGAAGATTACCTCTTCACAAATATTGTGTCAAACCAATCCCACATTTCATGGAAACTATTTATCACTCCACTCAGGATCATTACTTTCTAAAGGGATTTTACTGATAGGTCCTATGAAAACTGGTCGATCCTATTTGGTCAAAAGTATAGAAGCAGATTCTTATGTTCCTACTGACTCACACACACAAAGTATTCCGGTTGGTTCCCAGTACTCTTATCAATGGTCGTAGATCACATCGGATGGGTAGATGGGAGATGAGCCCATATAGTCATAGGGGGGCGCCTCTATATAGTAGATAGAGCTAGGGGGCCTCCTCTCCCGTACGCCTTATATATATGTATATATATAGGCGATAGCCTAGCTATAGTCTGAGGAGTTAATAGAGCTAAGCTAACACCCATTGCTCAGAATCAATCCCAATCCCATCAGATAGATAATTTTAGATTGATTATAGATCATTTACGTAAAATGAGTTGAGTGATCATCTAACGAGGCCTATATATATGGGGGCTCGGAGAGAACATAGGTTGTGTAAAAGTTTTGAAATGTCGTAATAAACACTCCATTATCATCACGGATAAAGGTTGTCAAAAAAAAATTAAAATGAAAATTAAATTATTTTTGTTAATTAAATTAAAATGAAAAAGAAAAAGGAGAAAATAGGTTAATGAAAAATAAAAGAAAATAGGTGAAGGGAAGTGGGCAACATATTAAACAACGGTAAGAAGTTAACTCAGTAGAGAAAATAGACTTTAATTCACTTGGTGGATTATTGGTTTCGAAAGGTTAAATTTATATTCGTCTTCTTGGTTAAAATTGTGGGAGTGTTTCTCAATTTCAAGTGCTTCTCTCATGATCCAAGATGAATAAAGAGGTTTTTATGTGAGGATTTTGGTTTTATCAAAGCAAATAAGATGTTTGACTTATGAGAGTGTTCTCCAACAGTCGACTTCGTAATGCAGTTGTGGACTCTCTCAGCTATGTGCTCCTTAAGACGGGCATGGAATGATCTTCTAGTTTGAACTATGTAAGATATGCCACATGAGCAGGGAATTTGGTAGACTAGGCCAAGCATGGGGTCAAATTTATCCTTCACACTCCTAAATAATTATCTCAAGGTATTTTGGGGTTTGAAGAGGGTCTTAATATTCTTTTTGGTCAAGATCTTGGACATCTGGTCGATGATCTCTTCAATGAAATAAAGGGAGATAAGGGCATGGGGAGGGGGTGGGGTTTCTAGGTTTCGCATGGATGACAGAGTGAAAGGATTTTTTAATGTGGGAGATGGTATAGCCATCGGAGAGGAGGGATTTTATAAGGTGAGTTTTTCCATTGTCAAGATGTTGACGGGCTGAAATTTGAATGGCACTAGTTACAAAGTTTTAAAGACTGCGGATTTTTGAGTTGGATGGTGGTGGGAACATGCATGAAGATATCTATCGATATATGTATTTTTGCAAAAAAATGGTGGTATAGGGATCCCTTAGGAAAACGAGTGATAAGAATCTTTAAATTATTTGTTAATTATAATATTTTATAAATTCAAACCTTGTTGCCCACTATGCTCTGCTCACCCCCCTTCTCCTTTATGTGGTTACATGTTAAAGTCATTTAATTTTGTTGGAGTGGTAGATAAATGAAGGCCCTTACACAACGACCTATGGTTTATGTGGCGACGACAACGTTCTAATGGTGATTCTTTGGCCCGACGAAGGTGTAGCGGTGCCTAGTGGTGGTGTCCATCTCTGGATAGAAGGTTGAGGTGTTCTACGACTGATCTTTGGTGGGGATGATCATGGTCAGGCCTAAGTGTTGTTGGTCGTGGCCCTCTCCTGTCCTAAAGATCATTGTCCATGGTGCAACTAGCTTCCAACAGTGGTGGGCACGACCCTATCCAAACCCATATACCGGTGGCGGCCTATATTCTCTCCTCGTTGCTTGCAGTATTTCCTATGACAATGACTCTTGCAGCCGGGTTTTGTCCCTAGGTGGGGAAGGTTATTGTTGGAATATAATAAACCCACTCATAAAATAATTAATCATTATTTGATTCATTTCCTACCCACTAGCTTAGATAGTTGTCATCCACTTGCACCTTAGAGTCAACACTTGCCATCTATCTCTTAGGAATGATTTATTTCTGATTCTGGGTTGATCTTGACCACTTTATGGCCATCCAGAATTGGTAACTGCACTTTACAGCAGATTCTGCTTTATTCTGCTTTATCTGTTTTATCCTGCTTTTCTGTGGATAAGGTAAAGCTAGTCAACTAGGAAACTGGCAGCTTTTGTTGCCAACCCATCCTCCATTAATTTCTCTCCATATTTTAGGATTAGCAAGTCTTTCCTTCACTCACACATGCTACTGCTAATTCGTGAGGTGCTTGGTAGATTGGGAAAATGCTTTAGTCAACTATGGGGTTTATCATAATTAGTAAGCCTACTTTATGAGCTAGCTTGAGTTGTCTTCTAGCAACTCATTTTTCCTTTATAAGGATGTATTACCTATGTAATAATATCAATTATCATTTATTGATCATTCATTAATGTGTGTTCATTAATTCTTCTTCTTCTCTCCTTATGCTAATTCTCTACAATTCTCTGTGAGGTTAATTGTGTGCCTAGATCCTTAGCCTGTTTATGAAATTCCTTATGCCATCAAGGCTTTAGAATTTCTACATGGTATCAGAGTTGAGGATATCAAACCTCTACATGATATCAAATCTTTGAGAGTTCATTAATTAATCCTCCTTTTCATATTTGTAGGTTTATTTTGCAGGTTCAACTTTGAATGGATTCAAGAGTATCAGTTCCTCTTCTCTCTCCATTCACAAGCTATTCAGAGTGGAAATTGAAGATGATTTCATATCTAAAGAGACAAGCCCTCTATGAGATATCTGTTGGAGCTGGTGAAGAGTCTTATGAAGAACCAAGTGACTGGTTGAATGACTGTGATAGAGCAATTGGAGCTATTTGTCTAGCTAACTCTCCAAGCATGCGCTACCTTATTGATTCTGTTGATTACCCAAAGGATCTCTGGACAACATTGGATAGAGTTTTGGGAAAGGAAAATGAGGATCCTTCTAGCTATGTGGAGAGTGCCTCTAGCTCCTCAATGATTTCTCTCTCTCAATATGTCTCGGCCTCTACAGTCTCTAATGAAGTTGACCATGAAGAAGAAGTTTCTCATACAGTTCTTGTTGCTACTACTCTCTTTGATTTGAATGCTTCCTCTTTCAATCAAGAAGCAAATATTGAAGAGCCATGTTTTTCTGTGTCTCTTGAAGTAGAAGATCTTGATTCATCTTCTTATGATGATGTTGATGAAAAAGAAGTGACTAATGGAGCTTCTATTGCTAATGATGGTTCACTCACACATTCAGTGTTCTCTATGTCTTATATCATGGATTCTGAGATCCATATGCCAGACCTCTCACACTTTGTGCATGCCTCTCTTCTTGATGGTGCACAACCCAATGACTTCCAGGATGTTTGTTTAGCCAAATCAAGTCCTTCTAGTGTTTTTCCACTTACCATACTTGATCCCATGTGCTTCTACAGCTCCTCCTTTGTTCTTGGCACTCATTCTCAGAGCCTCCTTGAATATTTTGAACATCACTATCTTTCCTCCTCTCATACTTCTACCATAGAGGATTCTTTACCAATATATTCCCATGAGTCTACTGTTGTGCTTATTTGTGATCTCTTGGATTCTTTGGAAGCTAGATCAACCCATGGATCCCATGCATCCACACTGTTTGATCCTATGCCTTCTCTATGTTCCTACAAGATCACTTCCACACATCCTCTCTGTGTAAATGAAGATGGAGACATTATACATTCGCTTGGACAATTATTTCACCTATTTAGAGCTCATTTCATCTCTACTGGTTCGAATTTCAAGTCATCTCATCATCTTGGAGCCGATTACAAGTCTCAAGATCCTTCAATATTGCATTCACATCATCAGATCTTAGTTGTTCTACATGGTCCTAGTTTCCATCCTGCAGCTGTCCTTAATCCAAGTGAGCAGATTTATCATCTTCCCAAGAAGAAGATTCCTCCAGACATCATCATTTAGTTTGGAGCAGCAGCAACACCAACAGTTCAACATTTTTTGGTATTGCTTTTCATGTCCTTTCTTGAGGGAGGATTTGCCCCCCAAGGTTTTGCCTCTTTCCTCATTTCTTTGGACAGGATAAATTGTAAAAGGGTGACCATAGCTTTATTGTTGGGCCCTATAGGCATATATATTTCTGATTAGTTCAGGGATATCATCATAAATTCAAGCTTAAAGGGGGGTGTTAGAGTATAATTAACCCACTCATAAAATAATTAATCATTATTTGATTAATTTCCTACCCACTAGCTTAGATAGTTGGCATCCACTTGCACCTGAGAGTCAACACTTGCCATCTATATCTTAGGAATGATTTATTTCTGATTCTGGGTTGATCTTGACCACTTTATGGCCATCCAGAATTGGTAACTGCACTTTTCAGTAGATTCTGCTTTATTCTGCTTTATCCTGCTTTTATGTGGATAAGGTAAAGCTAGTCAACTATGAAACTGGCAGCTTTTGTTGCCAACCCATCCTCCATTAATTTCTCTCCATATTCCAAGATTAGCAAGTCTTTCCTTCACACATCATCACTCACACATGCTATTGCTAATTCATGAGGTGCTTGGTAGATTGGGAAAATGCTTTAGTCAACTATGGGGTTTATCATAATTAGTAAGCCTCCTTTATGAGCTAGCCTGAGTTGTCTTCTAGCAACTCATTNATTACCTATGTAATAATATCAATTATAATTTATTGATCATTCATTAATGTGTGTTCATTAATTCTTCTTCTTCTCTCCTTATGCTAATTCTCTACAATTATTTGTGAGGTTAATTGTGTGCCTAGATCCTTAGCCTGTTTATGGAATTCCTTATGCCATCAAGGCTTTAGAATTTCTACAATTATGTTATTTATTTGGATTTAATGTTTGCAACGGGGTTCTGATTTCTCAGATGGCTTATACCTTTTGGCCATTTTCGGGGTTCCGATTTCCATATGGCTTATACCTTTTGGCCATTTTCGGGGTTCCGATTTCCATATGGCTTATACCTTTTGGCCATTTTCTGTTTTTTAGCTCTTTTAGAGCTTTTTTTGTTCTCTCCACGTAGTTTCTACTTCATACTCCCTCAGCAGGTGTTTTTTTTTTTAGTTTATATTTGAGCATTATGCAAATCTATTGTTGCCTTGTAAAAGGGAGAAAATGGGGTTTTGACCCATATTAGCTCCTCAAGAAGTGCTTGTTTGTGCTTAGGCACTTGTATGACCAACAAATCTTTTTACAATGTGTTCTATTTATATTAATAAAATTCAATTTTTTTTGTATAAAAAAATAAATTTAAAAAAACATTTAATATTGTACTTTTAAATTAATTTATATTTTTTACATTTATATTATATTTTTTTTAAATTAGATAAATTGATTAAAAACAAATATTTGTATAGCAACTTTGCAAGAAGCTATTAAATTGGTTAATAATGAATTTTGTATTAAATACAACTATAAGGAAAAAAGCCTTAAAATAATAATATATTTTGAAGGTTTGCAAAATGGATTTGAACTTATATTTTTTAAAGGAGGAAACAGAGGTTTTAACCATAAGCCCACTCAAGATTATATAAACTTTTCAATTGATGTATTGAGAAAACACACTGTGGGAGAAGAAATAGAGCTTGAAACTTGAGATATCAAGGTACTAAAACTTGAGTACGAAGTGTCAAAGGGAGCAAAATGTGTTTAACGTGAGACTAAAGAGATTTTACACTACAAAGTTTAATTGGAAAAACAAAAATTGTCATTGCAAGATAATCCAACCATTCTTGAGTTTAGATAGTGGTGATGGGTGAGCACTTTATTTTAATTTATACAATTTTATTTGGTTATTTTGATTTTGTTATACTATTATAGAATTTATGTTAAAATTTTAAAAGCTGTATTTTTTTAATGTGTGTATTGAAAATGTTTTTTATTTTATTTTATTAATCTAAACTATTAAATGAATCATCTATTTTTTTTTATTTAAGAACAATCATAATCTATAAATTATTGTGAAAGTAAAATTAATGGGAAATATAAATATTGGAATATGATCGACGTGTCAAGTGTGTGGGCTTAGGGTAAAGACATGTGTAATGTTAGAAGAAGGTAAGAGCTTCTTAATTTCTCTAAAAACGTCGAACTTCCATTATGAAAACACGCAAGGATAATCTATCTCTTACATAAGGAAAGGAGAATAACAAACAAGACCCTCACACATTAGAATTCTATTTATAACGCAAAGTATGGCCATCTCATTATGCCCTCAATAGTGAAGGTTACCTCCTCTTTCATAAAGTTTGACTCAATGCTTCCATTGAGGTGGGGATGAAGTTTGACCAAAGTGTAAAAGAAATATTGGATCCAAGACACTACAAGGTGTAACCAATAAATCTAACAAAGGGAAATCCAAACCATCAAGGGGGAGGCATCAATAGTAAGCAGTGTTCAACAAGTGAAGGTTTGATGGAGATAAAAGATCCTAACAAGCTCATAAATAGAGTTAGAGTTTGCACTTTAATTCAAATATGTTAGATATTTAATCTAGTGCAATAGGATCATTGAAAGATAGACAAGCACAACATAAAAGAAAGACACAAAGATGTTATCTTGGGAAACCATAAGGGAGAATACCCAACAACTTCTTTTGTATTGATTTGTCACTTAGTGCAATGTTAGACAAAGATAGAAAACCCAACTTCTGCAGCTTCCTCTTCTTTTTCTCCAACGAACTTGTCTTTCTCACTCTTGGAGCGAACTTGCTTGATATTGCAGTGTGTCCAGATGAGGGAGAGCGCCTCCCTATTTATATTCTTCAGTTGGGTGACCTTTTTCCTCAACAAGGCCAACTTCTTTACTTGATTGGGCCGACTTCTCCTAGGGAGACTCAAAACTATATTTTACACTTACTCTTTTGGGGACTATTGCCTCGACTTACAATGGAGGTTTTACCTTGAATGTTACATGACCAATTACATCAATGACATCCCTGATCGGAGGAAAAACATCTCCGAAATGAGGATAAATAAAAGCACAATATAATAATAATAATAATACAAAGAATGTCTTTTGAAGTTACATTTTCAACATCACTCCCTCTTAACAAGGAAGGTATGCTTTCGTCGTAGTCATCCCCACGACTGGACACAATCTATGGACATCATCATCACTACTGCAGCAACTCTTCATGTCATCGACCATTGACTAGTGATATCTTTCGAAACTATACGTCATGAGAAGTTCTACAGAGCCAACCTTTTTCATGCTAGATGTAGGCCTAGATTCCATCTAGGACTTCATCATCTCTACAAGTAAGCCATCAAGTAGGTACAACCCAGGATCACACACTTGCATCTCCTATTGTTATCCCATCATATCCAGATCATCTCATCATCTCATGGAGAGTAGATTGTATGCCTACATTACATCGTTGTAGACAACTTGCATCTTCCACCCTGTGGAGCTCAACCCAGGAGCATACACGTCTTCCACCACGTGGAGAGCATCTTAGGTGCATATATCATTTCCACCATCCAAACTGCATCTTCCACCCAGTGGATACATCCCAGGAACATTTTTATCATCCACCTGGAGGAGATCATCCTAGATCTATTACGTCTCTCTCTTAGTCAACCTGCGTCTTCCACCCAGTGGATACATCCCATGAACATTTGTGTCTTACACCCAGTGGAGATCATCCCATATGTATTATGAAACTCTTAGTCAACCTGTGTATTCAAAAATGTGGATACATCCAAGGAGCATCCTAGATGCATTATGTCCTTACGGACCACCTTCGTCTTCCTCCATGTAGATACAACCCAGGCACATCCCAAATGTTTTATGACCCGTGTACCACCAGTGTCTTTAGACACATGGATACAGCCCAGGAGCATCCCAAATTCATTACGTACTTACGGACCACCTGCAACTTCCTCCATGTAGATACAACCCCAGTGCACCTATGTCTTTTGGACATGGTTCTTCACTCCCTTTTTCGAGGAACATTGATCTGGATAACTCCAAGCTTCTCTCTAAAGTACTTGAACTTTACTCTTTCTAATGGCTTGGTCAACACATCCATTGTCTACTCGTATGTCTCCACATACTGGAGCTTCACTGCTCCTCTCTACACCATATCTTAGATATTGTGATACTTTATCTCAATATGCTACGAGTTGTCATGGAACACTAGATTCTCGAACAACTTTACACAAATATGGTTGTCACAAAAGATACAAGTCGCCTCTAACTCGAGATCAAACAAATCTGACAGTAGCTTTCTGAGCCATACTACCTCATAGCTAGTCAAACGGGTTGCAATGTACTATGCCTCGATTGTACTTAATGCCACACTTGACTGCTTCCTGCTAAACCAAGAGATCATACCAGATCCCAAACTAAAGCAGCATCATGAAGTCCTCTTCGTATCTATGGCACTACTTGCCCAATCTTAGTCAACATAATCGTGTAGGTTAATCCTCTAATCCGTCGCATACTTGAGCCCATACTCAATTGTACCCTTCAGGTACCTCAATACATGCTTTGCAACAATTAGGAGAACATGTCTCGAATCTGTTAGAAATTTCCTCAATGTGTTCATGGAAAATCATATGTGTGGCCTTGTGTTCGTCAAGTACATCAACGAACCAATCATCTACATATACATCATGGCATCAACTGTCAATGAAGAAGCATCACATAATAGCTTCAAATTTGATTCCATGGGTGTGGCAATGGCTTTGCAATCTATCATTCTGAACCTCTTCAGCATCTCCACTCCATACTTGCCTTGACCAAGGAATATCCCATCTGATCTCTACCACACCTACAAACCTTAGAAGTAGTGCATCATTCCTAGGTCCTTTATCTTGAACTTTGCGGAAAGTATCCTATTTGTATTTGCAATGAGCCCATCCTCACCTATTAAAAACATGTCATCTACGTACAATAGTAGTATCATTGGTCTTCCACCCTCAACCTTGAAGTAGAGGTTGGAATCTACTTTACTCTTGGTAAATCCCAATCTCATCATAAATGTTTCTATCTTGTCCTACCACGTCCTGGGTACCTCCTTTAAACCGTACAAGGCCTTCTTTAACTTGCACACATGAGTGTGTCTGTCATGTGTCTCAAATCCAAGTGGTTTCTCCATGTACAATTCTTCCTCAACTACACCATTCGAGAAAGTTGTCTTGATGTCCATCTGGTGTATCTTCCATTTCATTACTATAGCTAATGCTATTATAGATCTAATGGAAGTGTATCTTGTTGTCGGTGCAAATTTATCCTCGTAATCTCTACCTTCTTTCTGGGAGAAGCCACATGCTACAAATCTTTCCTTGTATTTTTCTATGCTTCCTTCTATTGCATGCTTGATCTTGTAGATCCATTTGGAAGACACTATGGACCTCCCTTCTGGCCTTGGGACCACCTCCTAGACATCACTTTTCATGATAGATTGATTATTCGATCATGGCATCCTTCCATTCCTTCTTTTATGTTGCTTCCTCATAGTTGGAAGGTTCTTCATCAATGATGTCACAAAGTAGTGCCACATAGTTGGAGTATGACCTCGGTCTCTTCCTCTCTTTGGAAGCCCCATCTGGTGCACCATATCTCTTGCATCTTGGATTACTTCACGTGCCTATTCTGGTCTTCTGATCTTGTAGGAGTTTTTCTCACGAGATGGATCTACAGGTCTCTGTGGTTCTGTCAAGTCATGGTCTTCATGGTCATCTTGGATTACTTCTTTTATAATTGTATCTCTGGTTCTAGGAACTTTGGGTTCTTCAGTTTCTTTGGTGTGGAAATGTCTTGATATGTTTTAGGTTGAGTCTTCATCAAAAGTTACATCTCGCCTGGTCTCGATCTTCTTGAATCCTGGAAAGTATATCCTGTAAGCTTTTGATGTGTCATTGTATCCAATGAATATGCCCTTATTTCCTAAAGGATATAGTTTTGTTCTCTTTTCTTTTGGAACATGTATGTACACAGGGAAGCCAAATATTTGGAGATGGATAAATTTTGGTTTCACTCCTGAGAAAGCTTCTTCTGGAGTGTTGTTATCCAAGACATGGTGAGGTGTTTTGTTTTGTACATACACAACTGTTCTTACGGCTTCTGCCCATAAGTGAATTGTAAGGTGTTGGTCATGAAGCAACGCCTTTGTTGCTTCCATTAACATTATGTTCTTCCTCTTTGCAATGCCATTTTGTTGATGATTATAGGGAGTACTCAACTCCCTCTTAAACTCAATTTATCTACATATGTCTTTGAATTCTTTCTAGGTGAACTCACCACCATTATCTAATTGTAAATTCTTGATCTTCTGTTCAGTATGATTCTCTACCAATGCTTTGAATTCCTTGAACTTATTGAAAAATTCATCTTTGCTTTTCAAGAAATAAATCCATGTTTTACGAGAATAATCATCTATGAAAGAAACATAGTATGCATACCTGCTTAAGGAGTTGGATGACACGTGACTGCATACAGCTAAGTGGAATATCTCTAAACTTTCTTCCGCCTTGCTTTCACTGCTTGGAAATGATTTATTTACATTCTTCCCTTGTGCACATCCTTTGCAAATGCCTTCATGTTTTTCTTGAATCCCATGTAGACCTAATAATGTCTTGCTTGCAATAGTGTACATGTGCAATCCTTCGGTGCCTAGTTCACTTGGTTCCATAGAGTCATGAACCAACGCTTGTTCTGGTTGTCCCTTTAATTTGTATAGACCTCCCTCTTGCTCCCCAATTATTTTTGCATCATCTATTGCCTTGCCTCTTAGCCACATGAGTACTTGTCCATCAACAAATGCAACACGAAATCCTTTAGCATCTAAAGCTGGGATGGATAGGAGATTCTTCTTCAAACATGGTACATAGAGAACATCCTTCATCTTCATTGATTTTCATGAGTTCAACTTGTAAGAAGCTTCTCCACTCCCTTTGATAGGATACTGATAGTCATCTCCAATTTTCACCTTGTGAGGCGACTCATGTCTTGACAATTTGATAAAAGATTCTTTGTACCCTGTCATGTGCTTGGATTCTCTACTGTCTACAAGCCAATCATTGCTTCCATGGGTGACGGTACCTGTAAGAGCTGAAATTAAAACATATTCTTCATCACTTTTGGAACTTTCTCTTATCCTTTTCCTTTCTAGTTCATCTTCTTCAGCAATGTGAGCATGATGATTCCTTCTCTTGTTTTCTCTTGAGGATCCCTTGTTTCTAAGGAAATCCCTTTCAAAGTGGCATTTCTCATCACATGTATAACATCTGAGACTAGAGAATTCACGTTTATATCTATGATACTTTTGGAATCTTTTAGGCCTTTTGTGAGGGTGATCCCCCCTCTCGCTTTGTATGAGTTGTTAGGGATTGATCATCATCAACTCCCATCTTCTCTTCTCTTGATACTATATGAGCTTCTTCTTGGGTGCACTCCTCCCACAATCTGTTAAAATTGATAATTTTATTTCTAGCACATATTCCACCGATGAAAGAGTCCCATGATTTCGGAAGTCCATTGAATGTGGTCATTACTATCTCTCCTTATTCAACATTCTCTTCAATGGATTCAAGTTGCTCCTTGATTTGAGAGACCCTTGAGAAGTAATATTGGATAGTCTATATGTCTTGGATCTTCACAATCTTGAGTTGATTCCTCAAGGTCATCTTTCGGTTGATGTCCTTCCCTTCATATAGCTTAGTCAAATCATCAAACATCTTATTGGGAGTGTTCAATGAAGAGACACGGGGAATGATATGATATTTGATGGAGTCCACATAATCCTCTTGGCTCTAATAATGTTCTTTTTGTGAGTTTCAATGGCCTCTTCTCCCCTCTTCTCCCTCTAGTTTTGGAACCTCCTCAGTGATATACTTGTCCAATTCATTCTCTTCTAGAATAAGAGAAATTCTATACTTCCATGCTCAGAAGTTGTTAGCTCCCTCAAGCTTATCCTCAAGCTTGGTGTGATTCATCATTTTAATATGAGAACCTCAAATGGATATAACAAAGAAATAGATCTTACCAATTTGAGGTGCCAACCTGCTTCTTGAATTGGTTAACCTAGGGTTTGATAGAGAAAGCCTAATTTTTCAAACTTGGAATCTTGAAATTATACCTAGATAGAAATATGTTCCTCCTTGAGGCGAGTTGTCCAGTGGTGTCCTTCTCCTGGATTGGTGGATGGAAGCTCCAAAAATATGATGCCCTAGTTTCTCCTACAGTAGTGATTAGGTCAAAAATTAAACTTCTCTAATTTGGAATATGCTTCTACCAAAAGATGCGCCTCCTTGAGGTGAGTTAGCTTGACCTTCTTTTCTAGAAAATTTGTGGAGAAAAGTGTTGGATCTTGGAATCCCTAGTTTATGTAACTGCATAGTGCCTTCTTTTAGGCTAGCTTTGATACCATGTTAGAGTTTGCACTTTAATCAAACATGTTAAATCTTTAATCTAATGCAATAGGATCACTGAAAGATAGACAAGCATAGCATGAAAGAAAGACACAAATATTTTATCCTGGGAAAACACAAGGGAGAAAACCCAACAACTTCTTCTGTATAGATTCGTCACTTAGTGCAATGTCAGACAAAGATAAAAAAACCCAAAGATAAGATAACTTTTGTAGCTTCCTTTTCTTTTTCTCCAATGAACTTTCCTTTCTCACTCTTGGAGCGAACTTGCTTAATCTTGCAGTGTGTCCAAATGGGGCAGAGCGCCTCCCTATTTATATTCTTCAGTTGGGTGACCTTTTTCTCCAACACGGCTGACTTCTCTACTTGACTGGAGCGAATTCTCCTAGGGAGACTCAAAAATATATTTTACACTTATTCTTTTGGGGACTATTGCCTCGAATTACAACAGAGGTTTTACCTCGACTCTTACATGACCAATTACATGAATGACATCCCCGATCGAAGGAAAAACATCTATGAAAGGAGGAATAATAAAAGTACAGTATAACGACAACAACAACAACAACAACAATAATACAAAGAATATCTTTCGAAGTTACATTTTCAACAACAAATGGGACTATTAATAAGAGATCACAAGACCGCAAGTGAGCTCTCAATGCAACAACATTTCAATGTGAAATTCAAAGACCCTTAACAAAGTGCAAGGTGCAATATAAATAGATTTCAAAACACTTGACTAATGTAACTAGTTGTTGCACACAAAATGGAAGCGACACTCTCTCCATAGTGAAATTACAAGGGTTAATTGTTTGAACCACATTTGTTTGGAGCAAACAATGTGTATAACTAAGGAAACCCATCCTTTATCCCATATGTATGAACAAGAAACAAGTCACAAAGCTAATATAGATAAGGAAACATAAATCAATGACATGTGCTCAAATCATCTAAGAAACAAGCATTTGACCAAAGTAGACTCACCAATAAGCACACCCTAACAAAATTGAGAGCACTGTTGGATTCAAATGAGGCTTCTCTACTAATTGGGCATCATTCAACACACAACCCTCAACATTGGTCCAACTAACTAGGAAGGGGTACAAACAAGGGAGCCATGGAACCAACTAAGGGCAAATCATGTGACCAAGGGAAAATTAACCAAATTCTTAGTACAAGTGTTATAACGTGGTCTTCCACATCTGTTGCATCATGACTTGATGGCCTTCCCTTATCCCTATGTAGACTCACTATACCCCATTTACTCACCATAGCTCTGATGCTCCGATTTAACCCTGTAAAAAAACACTTTTGAAGATACATGCAGGTCACAAGTCTACAACTTGCACCATTGTCACCTACGTACATTGGGTTTTATGCTAAAAAACAATTTTTTTTGGAGTTTTCCACATCAAGTAATAAATGACTTGATCCTTGGCCTTCCATATGTCGAGAAACACTATGATTCAACTCTTCACTTCCTATTGAAGGGCTATATATTTAGCTATTGTGAAGCATTGGAGGAGGAGCAACTTGGAGAGTATGGATATTATAGTGAAATTTTTCCCCATTCTTATATGCTTGAGTCTGCATCCCCTTGTCCTTTGAGGAAGCCATTAGTGCTCTTTTCCCAAGATTTTCATTGTCTTTGTGAGCTTGCCATTTTATGGAGGATTGAAGTGGTGGAGGCCCAAGTGGAGGGACTTGGTTTCTTGGTTCCGACGAGGTGCCGACAGAGGTTCTCATTTTGTATCTCTATTTACATTAAGATAAATATCCATTTTTCGTCCAATTTCATGTGTAATTATGAATATTTGTATCCATGGATGTAATTACTTTGCATACATGATTAAATTGAATATGCTAGATTAGAAACTAACACATTATATATCACGCTTGTATATCTCTTTGTTGTTGAGCAAGAAGTGTGGGGACATGTTTTGATCGAGAGCTCAACGGTGGTCTTCTTCGAACATCCAATTGAGGTACGGTTCTTATCCCTTAGTGATTAGTTTATTTTATGTATCTAGCATGCTTAAAAATGGATTGATTTCTGGTGTCATATTGTCTATTGTGGTCTACCCCAAGCCATAGGAAGCTTTTCTCCATAACATCGAGGATCCTCCCATGGTACAAAACATCAAATGAGAGCTTAAAATCACAAGTTTGGAGCATGGAAGGAACGCTCAAAGGAGAATCGTCATTGCATGTTATTCAATATAGGGATGATATGAAGGAACTTCTTGTCATTGTATGGCGGGTTTACTTAATACATGACACAAACTTCACACAACGATATTCAAAAGGATACGTGTATGGATAGGAAAAACTGCAAACTCCTTACACCACAATGCTCACATGTGTGGATATTAATCTTGAGAAAGGGCTCTAAAAATCCATTGAATTTTAGTTGAAAAAACATTTTCACGTTCAAGAATCAAAATCTAGATTATGAGCAAATCATGTTCAAGTGCAAGTTGTGCCCAAATATGGACACTTAACAAATGATTGTGCTAAGAATCCCCTTCTCTAGATTCAAGGCTTCAAAAAAGTTTCAAATTCCAGGAAGAAAAGACCTCAACAATAGAGAGAAATCATGGAGTATTTAACAAATTAAGCAACAATTTACTAAAACTAATAACAAATTTTATACCTCGAGTATAGAACCTCAATCCCAAATAAACTTGAAAAGTAAAATCCTCTATGGGCTCTTGCGGATCTAGAAAAAATGATATCAATGCTACATGTTGTTGATTTTGAAGATACTACGAAATCCCCTAGTATCAAAAGGAGAAATCCTCATTAAAAAAGACACTCTATATGGACTTCAAAATAAAATCATGGAAGGTGGGTTCTTGATGCAAAGTAAATGAAGTGATGTGAAAGAAAAGAAAAACGTCATTGTAGAATAAAGGGGCTCTCGTGTTCTAGGGCATTAACCTCTACATTACAAAGAAACCCTTTAGTCAAACTCAAGTAGAGTAGTTATGAGGAATACACTTCTGGAACTCCAAAAAAGCTAATCTCAAATCAAGATTTGACCTCGAGACTTGTTGCTCACAACTTACAACACTCAACTACTTGAACTAGTCCACCAAACTTAATATAAAGTCAAAATCAAAAAAATATTTTTATAATAATAATAAAAACATATGAAACAAATCTCAGTCCAAAACTTTTGCTTTTACACTTAGCAATAATTCCTTGAAAGGCATCATGGAATAGTAGGTGGACGATACCTCCAAGTTCCAACCCAAAGGATATTATTAAACAAAGCCTCGTTGCACTCTTTAAGGAACGAATATGTTCCGAATATATCAATATAGCGTGGAGTCTGGACAATGTTTCCTTTTCCTAGTCGTTGTTGATAACTTAAAATAATTTCCTGATAAAGTAATCAACATAAATAAATTTGTCGTTGTTGATAACTTAAAATAATTTCCTGATAAAGTAATCCACATAAATAAATTATGTTATGCGTAAAAATTACAATATTCAGATAAGTGCATCCACTAGGAAAGAAAAGTAGACCTCGTATGCAAAATAATGAATATGTATAATCTTTATCCTTCCTTGGTTTCAAAAGGAATGTTCTCAAATTTAGTCTTGATTTTTGAAATGGATTAAAAGATTTTAGAATTTTTATATTATTATTAAGTTGAATTTTTACCACGGAATGTTCTCAAGTTTGGTTTGATTTTTGAAATATATTAAAATATTTTTTATATTATTGAATTGAATTTTATATATTACTTAAGGTTAGTTCAAATAATTGCGAAAATAAATATTTTAATTATTTTTTATAATAAAATAAATAATATAAAATTAAAATTTCAAAATTTAATAAATTAAATTAAATATTTGAATAAATACTATTAAAATGATATTTATATATATTAACATAAAATTAAAATTTATACTAAATTAGAATATGGACATTAATCTCTAACATAGTAATTATTATTATGCACATATAATATGGATTTATATATGTAATATTTTCAAAAATTGAAAATAAAAATAAAAATTTATAGGCTAGTAAAAACTATCTAGACGGAGCATTATTGATTTGCGGAACTATATCGTACATTTCATGTACCACTATTTACTCGTAAGTTGTTCTTACGTTCTGTCATTTACTTTCAGTCATTATTATTAATGTATTTTACTTATGATGTCGTACTGTTGTTTACTGCTTAGTCTTATGTTTATACATCTGTCGCGTATGTGTCGTTATTGGGTTTAAATGTTTCGTCCTTTCTGCATAGTCGTACTTGTTATTTATAAAGTCCTAACTTAACTTTGTTTGTGGAAACAAAGTGGGCGAAGTGGCGGGACTCATTCTCCCATGACGGTTTGAGAGGTAAAGGTGTTTACTTGTTCGCAAGCTTACTTAGTTCTCTGAACTAAGGCACCTATTTTATTTCATATGCAGTTCATACTTTGGCGACGACATCTTATTTAAAGAGTATTGAATGTCTTGATCCAAAAGAACCTACTGCTAGTTGTTACGGTTCCTTACCGACTCGGATTTATAACATGGTAAGTGTTATTCTTGTCACTTTAGCTATCACAGCTAAATTTCCTGTACACTACTTATACTTCCTTATGGTTTATGTTTCGTCTTTTTATAACTTAATATATTTTACGTTCTATGTTTATTTTATTAAAAACTATTAACACCTCCTATGTTTTCTTATTTGCAGATTATTATCTTGGCTTAAACCAAACCTTTGATTTTCTGTATAAGGGTTAATTATTAACATGGCATATTTCATATGCCATGTTCACTAAGCATTAAGCTTAGGACAATCATATTGTACTAGGTTAAGGATTTAAGCCTATGTTATATAAGTTATTTATATGTTTTATGCCTTGTGGCTTAAACATTGGACTAGCGCAGGCTATACATGAACTATGTGCCAATCATAACCTTGCTATATAATAAACCTTGTAAAATGTTAACCTTGTGATATGATTTGGGGTGGCGACATATCATATGGTTTGAACCATATACGTTGGGGTTTAACGAATTGCATGGTCGTGGGGACTACTGTTTGGCAATGTTATCAAACTATGGCAAAGTGGGTTTTTGGCTTTGATGTTGGAAACTAGCTGGTGCCATTAATGCACCCTAGTTTTCATGGCAGCCCACACTTAGGCTTGGCTCACGATGGTTTGGTCATTTCGTTTGTCAATTGGGGTTTGGTATTGGCTCTGCGTAGGGGGAATGGAAGCTACCTCCAGACTTGGAAGGTAAGCTTCACTTGGGGTCTTCTAGCCTACTATTTTGTGTTGTTTTGAAGCTTCTATCATTGCCATACTTCCAACTCGTGGTTTCCCTGGTTGGTTGCAGGTGCCGAGGTATGAGGAAGAGCAGCGTGGCTCAAGCTTTGTCGTGGGTTTGACCGTGAGAGAAGTGCAAGGTAAGCCTTGCCAACAAGCTTGCAGTTGTTGTCTCTCAGCCTATCTGCGTTGTGTTTCATCGTTTGGTTTTGGGGTTCTCTGTGGGGTTTGAATTCGCCTCTGGGCTTTGTAATGAATAGACTTTGGTTTTAAAATTAATGGTGTGGTGTTTTGGCAATGGAGAAGACTTGCATTCTCACAGGATCTGTGTATTTAATTTTGGGTTATGTAAATCATAAATGGATCTGGGCTTTTGAGCCATGGGCTGCACCATTGCTTGCAATGGTGCCAGATCCCATTGGCACGCCTGTGTGGACTCGACTGTGATGATGGCATTACTGTGCATAATATAAATACTCTGTGTTTATGAAGTGGTCGTGGTTATTATGCTTACTGTGCGTGTGGATGGAATTTATGATGCGTTAATGGTTATTTATGATGGTTTATCAACAGGCATACGCCTTCATTTATGGTCTGTGTGTTGAGTATTTATAAATGGCTGTAATGTTTGACATCGTAGGGTAAAGGCCATGCGGTAAGTGGCTTGAGCCTTTCCCTTAGTGGCTTACGATAGCTTCCAATAGATTTCATTAAAGTTTATACTGTGTTGATTAGCGTGTGGGGTGAATTTGTTAACAGAGTTAGTTTATTGATTAAATCCATGCTGTGTAT